>JBAMAX010000493.1:0-52489 GCA_037043745.1 Chymomyza amoena
GTTTAGAAATTATGGCCATTTAAAGAAAAAATATCAACTTTGTCCGATTGGCTTAAGATTTGGTCCTATTGTAGCTGACGACGCCACTGATTCGAATCCGTGGTTATTTTTGCTCTATCTCTTCCCGTTTAGAAGTTATGGCCATTTAAAGAAAAAATATCAACTTTGTCCGATTGGCTTAAAATTTGGTCCTTTTGTAGCTGACGACGCCACTGATTCGAATCCGTGGTTATTTTTGCTCTATCTCTTCCCGTTTAGAAGTTATGGCCATTTAAAGAAAAAAATATCAACTTTGTCCGATTGGCTTAAAATTTGGTCCTATTGTAGCTGACGACGCCACTGATTCGAATCCGTGGTTATTTTTGCTCTATCTCTTCCCGTTTAGAAATTATGGCCATTTAAAGAAAAAATATCAACTTTGTCCGATTGGCTTAAAATTTGGTCCTTTTGTAGCTGACGACGCCACTGATTCGAATCCGTGGTTATTTTTGCTCTATCTCTTCCCGTTTAGAAATTATGGCCATTTAAAGAAAAAATATCAACTTTGTCCGATTGGCTTAAAATTTGGTCCTATTGTAGCTGACGACGCCACTGATTCGAATCCGTGGTTATTTTTACTCTATCTCTTCCCGTTTAGAAGTTATGGCCATTTAAAGAAAAAATATCAACTTTGTCCGATTGGCTTAAGATTTGGTCCTTTTGTAGCTGACGACGCCACTGATTCGAATCCGTGGTTATTTTTGCTCTATCTCTTCCCGTTTAGAAGTTATGGCCATTTAAAGAAAAAATATCAACTTTGTCCGATTGGCTTAAAATTTGGTCCTATTGTAGCTGACGACGCCACTGATTCGAATCCGTGGTTATTTTTGCTCTATCTCTTCCCGTTTAGAAGTTATGGCCATTTAAAGAAAAAAATATCAACTTTGTCCGATTGGCTTAAAATTTGGTCCTATTGTAGCTGACGACGCCACTGATTCGAATCCGTGGTTATTTTTGCTCTATCTCTTCCCGTTTAGAAGTTATGGCCATTTAAAGAAAAAATATCAACTTTGTCCGATTGGCTTAAAATTTGGTCCTATTGTAGCTGACGACGCCACTGATTCGAATCCGTGGTTATTTTTGCTCTATCTCTTCCCGTTTAGAAATTATGGCCATTTAAAGAAAAAATATCAACTTTGTCCGATTGGCTTAAAATTTGGTCCTATTGTAGCTGACGACGCCACTGATTCGAATCCGTGGTTATTTTTGCTCTATCTCTTCCCGTTTAGAAGTTATGGCCATTTAAAGAAAAAATATCAACTTTGTCCGATTGGCTTAAAATTTGGTCCTATTGTAGCTGACGACGCCACTGATTCGAATCCGTGGTTATTTTTGCTCTATCTCTTCCCGTTTAGAAATTATGGCCATTTAAAGAAAAAATATCAACTTTGTCCGATTGGCTTAAAATTTGGTCCTATTGTAGCTGACGACGCCACTGATTCGAATCCGTGGTTATTTTTGCTCTATCTCTTCCCGTTTAGAAATTATGGCCATTTAAAGAAAAAATATCAACTTTGTCCGATTGGCTTAAAATTTGGTCCTATTGTAGCTGACGACGCCACTGATTCGAATCCGTGGTTATTTTTACTCTATCTCTTCCCGTTTAGAAATTATGGCCATTTAAAGAAAAAATATCAACTTTGTCCGATTGGCTTAAAATTTGGTCCTATTGTAGCTGACGACGCCACTGATTCGAATCCGTGGTTATTTTTGCTCTATCTCTTCCCGTTTAGAAATTATGGCCATTTAAAGAAAAAAATATCAACTTTGTCCGATTGGCTTAAGATTTGGTCCTATTGTAGCTGACGACGCCACTGATTCGAATCCGTGGTTATTTTTGCTCTATCTCTTCCCGTTTAGAAATTATGGCCATTTAAAGAAAAAAATATCAACTTTGTCCGATTGGCTTAAAATTTGGTCCTATTGTAGCTGACGACGCCACTGATTCGAATCCGTGGTTATTTTTGCTCTATCTCTTCCCGTTTAGAAGTTATGGCCATTTAAAGAAAAAAATATCAACTTTGTCCGATTGGCTTAAGATTTGGTCCTATTGTAGCTGACGACGCCACTGATTCGAATCCGTGGTTATTTTTGCTCTATCTCTTCCCGTTTAGAAGTTATGGCCATTTAAAGAAAAAATATCAACTTTGTCCGATTGGCTTAAAATTTGGTCCTATTGTAGCTGACGACGCCACTGATTCGAATCCGTGGTTATTTTTGCTCTATCTCTTCCCGTTTAGAAGTTATGGCCATTTAAAGAAAAAATATCAACTTTGTCCGATTGGCTTAAAATTTGGTCCTATTGTAGCTGACGACGCCACTGATTCGAATCCGTGGTTATTTTTGCTCTATCTCTTCCCGTTTAGAAGTTATGGCCATTTAAAGAAAAAATATCAACTTTGTCCGATTGGCTTAAAATTTGGTCCTATTGTAGCTGACGACGCCACTGATTCGAATCCGTGGTTATTTTTGCTCTATCTCTTCCCGTTTAGAAGTTATGGCCATTTAAAGAAAAAATATCAACTTTGTCCGATTGGCTTAAAATTTGGTCCTATTGTAGCTGACGACGCCACTGATTCGAATCCGTGGTTATTTTTGCTCTATCTCTTCCCGTTTAGAAGTTATGGCCATTTAAAGAAAAAATATCAACTTTGTCCGATTGGCTTAAAATTTGGTCCTATTGTAGCTGACGACGCCACTGATTCGAATCCGTGGTTATTTTTGCTCTATCTCTTCCCGTTTAGAAGTTATGGCCATTTAAAGAAAAAAATATCAACTTTGTCCGATTGGCTTAAAATTTGGTCCTATTGTAGCTGACGACGCCACTGATTCGAATCCGTGGTTATTTTTGCTCTATCTCTTCCCGTTTAGAAGTTATGGCCA
The DNA here is from genome assembly GCA_037043745.1 of Chymomyza amoena. Taxonomy (NCBI): domain Eukaryota; kingdom Metazoa; phylum Arthropoda; class Insecta; order Diptera; family Drosophilidae; genus Chymomyza; species Chymomyza amoena. Next base: position 2,923 of record JBAMAX010000493.1, read on the forward strand.
TTTAAAGAAAAAATATCAACTTTGTCCGATTGGCTTGAAATTTGGTCCTATTGTAGCTGACGACGCCACTGATTCGAATCCGTGGTTATTTTTGCTCTATCTCTTCCCGTTTAGAAGTTATGGCCATTTAAAGAAAAAAATATCAACTTTGTCCGATTGGCTTAAAATTTGGTCCTATTGTAGCTGACGACGCCACTGATTCGAATCCGTGGTTATTTTTGCTCTATCTCTTCCCGTTTAGAAGTTATGGCCATTTAAAGAAAAAATATCAACTTTGTCCGATTGGCTTAAAATTTGGTCCTATTGTAGCTGACGACGCCACTGATTCGAATCCGTGGTTATTTTTGCTCTATCTCTTCCCGTTTAGAAATTATGGCCATTTAAAGAAAAAATATCAACTTTGTCCGATTGGCTTAAGATTTGGTCCTATTGTAGCTGACGACGCCACTGATTCGAATCCGTGGTTATTTTTGCTCTATCTCTTCCCGTTTAGAAGTTATGGCCATTTAAAGAAAAAATATCAACTTTGTCCGATTGGCTTAAGATTTGGTCCTATTGTAGCTGACGACGCCACTGATTCGAATCCGTGGTTATTTTTGCTCTATCTCTTCCCGTTTAGAAATTATGGCCATTTAAAGAAAAAATATCAACTTTGTCCGATTGGCTTAAAATTTGGTCCTATTGTAGCTGACGACGCCACTGATTCGAATCCGTGGTTATTTTTGCTCTATCTCTTCCCGTTTAGAAGTTATGGCCATTTAAAGAAAAAATATCAACTTTGTCCGATTGGCTTAAAATTTGGTCCTATTGTAGCTGACGACGCCACTGATTCGAATCCGTGGTTATTTTTGCTCTATCTCTTCCCGTTTAGAAGTTATGGCCATTTAAAGAAAAAATATCAACTTTGTCCGATTGGCTTAAAATTTGGTCCTATTGTAGCTGACGACGCCACTGATTCGAATCCGTGGTTATTTTTGCTCTATCTCTTCCCGTTTAGAAGTTATGGCCATTTAAAGAAAAAATATCAACTTTGTCCGATTGGCTTAAAATTTGGTCCTATTGTAGCTGACGACGCCACTGATTCGAATCCGTGGTTATTTTTGCTCTATCTCTTCCCGTTTAGAAGTTATGGCCATTTAAAGAAAAAATATCAACTTTGTCCGATTGGCTTAAAATTTGGTCCTATTGTAGCTGACGACGCCACTGATTCGAATCCGTGGTTATTTTTGCTCTATCTCTTCCCGTTTAGAAATTATGGCCATTTAAAGAAAAAATATCAACTTTGTCCGATTGGCTTAAGATTTGGTCCTATTGTAGCTGACGACGCCACTGATTCGAATCCGTGGTTATTTTTGCTCTATCTCTTCCCGTTTAGAAGTTATGGCCATTTAAAGAAAAAATATCAACTTTGTCCGATTGGCTTAAAATTTGGTCCTATTGTAGCTGACGACGCCACTGATTCGAATCCGTGGTTATTTTTGCTCTATCTCTTCCCGTTTAGAAGTTATGGCCATTTAAAGAAAAAATATCAACTTTGTCCGATTGGCTTAAGATTTGGTCCTATTGTAGCTGACGACGCCACTGATTCGAATCCGTGGTTATTTTTGCTCTATCTCTTCCCGTTTAGAAATTATGGCCATTTAAAGAAAAAATATCAACTTTGTCCGATTGGCTTAAAATTTGGTCCTATTGTAGCTGACGACGCCACTGATTCGAATCCGTGGTTATTTTTGCTCTATCTCTTCCCGTTTAGAAGTTATGGCCATTTAAAGAAAAAAATATCAACTTTGTCCGATTGGCTTAAAATTTGGTCCTATTGTAGCTGACGACGCCACTGATTCGAATCCGTGGTTATTTTTGCTCTATCTCTTCCCGTTTAGAAGTTATGGCCATTTAAAGAAAAAATATCAACTTTGTCCGATTGGCTTAAAATTTGGTCCTATTGTAGCTGACGACGCCACTGATTCGAATCCGTGGTTATTTTTGCTCTATCTCTTCCCGTTTAGAAGTTATGGCCATTTAAAGAAAAATATCAATCAATCGATTGCCATTTAGTTGACGACGCCACTGATTCGAATCCGTGGTTATTTTTGCTCTATCTCTTCCCGTTTAGAAATTATGGCCATTTAAAGAAAAAAATATCAACTTTGTCCGATTGGCTTAAAATTTGGTCCTATTGTAGCTGACGACGCCACTGATTCGAATCCGTGGTTATTTTTGCTCTATCTCTTCCCGTTTAGAAGTTATGGCCATTTAAAGAAAAAAATATCAACTTTGTCCGATTGGCTTAAAATTTGGTCCTATTGTAGCTGACGACGCCACTGATTCGAATCCGTGGTTATTTTTGCTCTATCTCTTCCCGTTTAGAAGTTATGGCCATTTAAAGAAAAAATATCAACTTTGTCCGATTGGCTTAAAATTTGGTCCTATTGTAGCTGACGACGCCACTGATTCGAATCCGTGGTTATTTTTGCTCTATCTCTTCCCGTTTAGAAGTTATGGCCATTTAAAGAAAAAATATCAACTTTGTCCGATTGGCTTAAAATTTGGTCCTATTGTAGCTGACGACGCCACTGATTCGAATCCGTGGTTATTTTTGCTCTATCTCTTCCCGTTTAGAAGTTATGGCCATTTAAAGAAAAAATATCAACTTTGTCCGATTGGCTTAAAATTTGGTCCTATTGTAGCTGACGACGCCACTGATTCGAATCCGTGGTTATTTTTGCTCTATCTCTTCCCGTTTAGAAGTTATGGCCATTTAAAGAAAAAAATATCAACTTTGTCCGATTGGCTTAAAATTTGGTCCTATTGTAGCTGACGACGCCACTGATTCGAATCCGTGGTTATTTTTGCTCTATCTCTTCCCGTTTAGAAATTATGGCCATTTAAAGAAAAAATATCAACTTTGTCCGATTGGCTTAAAATTTGGTCCTATTGTAGCTGACGACGCCACTGATTCGAATCCGTGGTTATTTTTGCTCTATCTCTTCCCGTTTAGAAGTTATGGCCATTTAAAGAAAAAATATCAACTTTGTCCGATTGGCTTAAGATTTGGTCCTATTGTAGCTGACGACGCCACTGATTCGAATCCGTGGTTATTTTTGCTCTATCTCTTCCCGTTTAGAAGTTATGGCCATTTAAAGAAAAAAATATCAACTTTGTCCGATTGGCTTAAAATTTGGTCCTATTGTAGCTGACGACGCCACTGATTCGAATCCGTGGTTATTTTTGCTCTATCTCTTCCCGTTTAGAAGTTATGGCCATTTAAAGAAAAAAATATCAACTTTGTCCGATTGGCTTAAAATTTGGTCCTATTGTAGCTGACGACGCCACTGATTCGAATCCGTGGTTATTTTTGCTCTATCTCTTCCCGTTTAGAAGTTATGGCCATTTAAAGAAAAAATATCAACTTTGTCCGATTGGCTTAAAATTTGGTCCTATTGTAGCTGACGACGCCACTGATTCGAATCCGTGGTTATTTTTGCTCTATCTCTTCCCGTTTAGAAGTTATGGCCATTTAAAGAAAAAAATATCAACTTTGTCCGATTGGCTTAAAATTTGGTCCTATTGTAGCTGACGACGCCACTGATTCGAATCCGTGGTTATTTTTGCTCTATCTCTTCCCGTTTAGAAATTATGGCCATTTAAAGAAAAAATATCAACTTTGTCCGATTGGCTTAAGATTTGGTCCTATTGTAGCTGACGACGCCACTGATTCGAATCCGTGGTTATTTTTGCTCTATCTCTTCCCGTTTAGAAGTTATGGCCATTTAAAGAAAAAAATATCAACTTTGTCCGATTGGCTTAAAATTTGGTCCTATTGTAGCTGACGACGCCACTGATTCGAATCCGTGGTTATTTTTGCTCTATCTCTTCCCGTTTAGAAGTTATGGCCATTTAAAGAAAAAAATATCAACTTTGTCCGATTGGCTTAAAATTTGGTCCTATTGTAGCTGACGACGCCACTGATTCGAATCCGTGGTTATTTTTGCTCTATCTCTTCCCGTTTAGAAGTTATGGCCATTTAAAGAAAAAATATCAACTTTGTCCGATTGGCTTAAAATTTGGTCCTTTTGTAGCTGACGACGCCACTGATTCGAATCCGTGGTTATTTTTGCTCTATCTCTTCCCGTTTAGAAATTATGGCCATTTAAAGAAAAAAATATCAACTTTGTCCGATTGGCTTAAAATTTGGTCCTATTGTAGCTGACGACGCCACTGATTCGAATCCGTGGTTATTTTTGCTCTATCTCTTCCCGTTTAGAAATTATGGCCATTTAAAGAAAAAAATATCAACTTTGTCCGATTGGCTTAAAATTTGGTCCTATTGTAGCTGACGACGCCACTGATTCGAATCCGTGGTTATTTTTGCTCTATCTCTTCCCGTTTAGAAGTTATGGCCATTTAAAGAAAAAAATATCAACTTTGTCCGATTGGCTTAAAATTTGGTCCTATTGTAGCTGACGACGCCACTGATTCGAATCCGTGGTTATTTTTGCTCTATCTCTTCCCGTTTAGAAGTTATGGCCATTTAAAGAAAAAATATCAACTTTGTCCGATTGGCTTAAAATTTGGTCCTATTGTAGCTGACGACGCCACTGATTCGAATCCGTGGTTATTTTTGCTCTATCTCTTCCCGTTTAGAAGTTATGGCCATTTAAAGAAAAAATATCAACTTTGTCCGATTGGCTTAAAATTTGGTCCTATTGTAGCTGACGACGCCACTGATTCGAATCCGTGGTTATTTTTGCTCTATCTCTTCCCGTTTAGAAATTATGGCCATTTAAAGAAAAAATATCAACTTTGTCCGATTGGCTTAAAATTTGGTCCTATTGTAGCTGACGACGCCACTGATTCGAATCCGTGGTTATTTTTGCTCTATCTCTTCCCGTTTAGAAATTATGGCCATTTAAAGAAAAAATATCAACTTTGTCCGATTGGCTTAAGATTTGGTCCTATTGTAGCTGACGACGCCACTGATTCGAATCCGTGGTTATTTTTGCTCTATCTCTTCCCGTTTAGAAGTTATGGCCATTTAAAGAAAAAAATATCAACTTTGTCCGATTGGCTTAAAATTTGGTCCTATTGTAGCTGACGACGCCACTGATTCGAATCCGTGGTTATTTTTGCTCTATCTCTTCCCGTTTAGAAGTTATGGCCATTTAAAGAAAAAAATATCAACTTTGTCCGATTGGCTTAAAATTTGGTCCTATTGTAGCTGACGACGCCACTGATTCGAATCCGTGGTTATTTTTGCTCTATCTCTTCCCGTTTAGAAATTATGGCCATTTAAAGAAAAAATATCAACTTTGTCCGATTGGCTTAAAATTTGGTCCTATTGTAGCTGACGACGCCACTGATTCGAATCCGTGGTTATTTTTGCTCTATCTCTTCCCGTTTAGAAGTTATGGCCATTTAAAGAAAAAATATCAACTTTGTCCGATTGGCTTAAAATTTGGTCCTATTGTAGCTGACGACGCCACTGATTCGAATCCGTGGTTATTTTTGCTCTATCTCTTCCCGTTTAGAAGTTATGGCCATTTAAAGAAAAAAATATCAACTTTGTCCGATTGGCTTAAAATTTGGTCCTATTGTAGCTGACGACGCCACTGATTCGAATCCGTGGTTATTTTTGCTCTATCTCTTCCCGTTTAGAAATTATGGCCATTTAAAGAAAAAATATCAACTTTGTCCGATTGGCTTAAAATTTGGTCCTATTGTAGCTGACGACGCCACTGATTCGAATCCGTGGTTATTTTTGCTCTATCTCTTCCCGTTTAGAAGTTATGGCCATTTAAAGAAAAAAATATCAACTTTGTCCGATTGGCTTAAAATTTGGTCCTATTGTAGCTGACGACGCCACTGATTCGAATCCGTGGTTATTTTTGCTCTATCTCTTCCCGTTTAGAAATTATGGCCATTTAAAGAAAAAAATATCAACTTTGTCCGATTGGCTTAAGATTTGGTCCTATTGTAGCTGACGACGCCACTGATTCGAATCCGTGGTTATTTTTGCTCTATCTCTTCCCGTTTAGAAGTTATGGCCATTTAAAGAAAAAAATATCAACTTTGTCCGATTGGCTTAAAATTTGGTCCTATTGTAGCTGACGACGCCACTGATTCGAATCCGTGGTTATTTTTGCTCTATCTCTTCCCGTTTAGAAGTTATGGCCATTTAAAGAAAAAATATCAACTTTGTCCGATTGGCTTAAGATTTGGTCCTATTGTAGCTGACGACGCCACTGATTCGAATCCGTGGTTATTTTTGCTCTATCTCTTCCCGTTTAGAAGTTATGGCCATTTAAAGAAAAAAATATCAACTTTGTCCGATTGGCTTAAAATTTGGTCCTATTGTAGCTGACGACGCCACTGATTCGAATCCGTGGTTATTTTTGCTCTATCTCTTCCCGTTTAGAAATTATGGCCATTTAAAGAAAAAATATCAACTTTGTCCGATTGGCTTAAAATTTGGTCCTATTGTAGCTGACGACGCCACTGATTCGAATCCGTGGTTATTTTTGCTCTATCTCTTCCCGTTTAGAAGTTATGGCCATTTAAAGAAAAAAATATCAACTTTGTCCGATTGGCTTAAAATTTGGTCCTATTGTAGCTGACGACGCCACTGATTCGAATCCGTGGTTATTTTTGCTCTATCTCTTCCCGTTTAGAAGTTATGGCCATTTAAAGAAAAAATATCAACTTTGTCCGATTGGCTTAAAATTTGGTCCTATTGTAGCTGACGACGCCACTGATTCGAATCCGTGGTTATTTTTGCTCTATCTCTTCCCGTTTAGAAATTATGGCCATTTAAAGAAAAAAATATCAACTTTGTCCGATTGGCTTAAGATTTGGTCCTATTGTAGCTGACGACGCCACTGATTCGAATCCGTGGTTATTTTTGCTCTATCTCTTCCCGTTTAGAAGTTATGGCCATTTAAAGAAAAAAATATCAACTTTGTCCGATTGGCTTAAAATTTGGTCCTATTGTAGCTGACGACGCCACTGATTCGAATCCGTGGTTATTTTTGCTCTATCTCTTCCCGTTTAGAAGTTATGGCCATTTAAAGAAAAAATATCAACTTTGTCCGATTGGCTTAAGATTTGGTCCTATTGTAGCTGACGACGCCACTGATTCGAATCCGTGGTTATTTTTGCTCTATCTCTTCCCGTTTAGAAGTTATGGCCATTTAAAGAAAAAATATCAACTTTGTCCGATTGGCTTAAAATTTGGTCCTATTGTAGCTGACGACGCCACTGATTCGAATCCGTGGTTATTTTTGCTCTATCTCTTCCCGTTTAGAAGTTATGGCCATTTAAAGAAAAAAATATCAACTTTGTCCGATTGGCTTAAAATTTGGTCCTATTGTAGCTGACGACGCCACTGATTCGAATCCGTGGTTATTTTTGCTCTATCTCTTCCCGTTTAGAAGTTATGGCCATTTAAAGAAAAAATATCAACTTTGTCCGATTGGCTTAAAATTTGGTCCTATTGTAGCTGACGACGCCACTGATTCGAATCCGTGGTTATTTTTGCTCTATCTCTTCCCGTTTAGAAGTTATGGCCATTTAAAGAAAAAATATCAACTTTGTCCGATTGGCTTAAAATTTGGTCCTATTGTAGCTGACGACGCCACTGATTCGAATCCGTGGTTATTTTTGCTCTATCTCTTCCCGTTTAGAAGTTATGGCCATTTAAAGAAAAAATATCAACTTTGTCCGATTGGCTTAAAATTTGGTCCTATTGTAGCTGACGACGCCACTGATTCGAATCCGTGGTTATTTTTGCTCTATCTCTTCCCGTTTAGAAGTTATGGCCATTTAAAGAAAAAATATCAACTTTGTCCGATTGGCTTAAAATTTGGTCCTATTGTAGCTGACGACGCCACTGATTCGAATCCGTGGTTATTTTTGCTCTATCTCTTCCCGTTTAGAAGTTATGGCCATTTAAAGAAAAAATATCAACTTTGTCCGATTGGCTTAAAATTTGGTCCTATTGTAGCTGACGACGCCACTGATTCGAATCCGTGGTTATTTTTGCTCTATCTCTTCCCGTTTAGAAGTTATGGCCATTTAAAGAAAAAAATATCAACTTTGTCCGATTGGCTTAAAATTTGGTCCTATTGTAGCTGACGACGCCACTGATTCGAATCCGTGGTTATTTTTGCTCTATCTCTTCCCGTTTAGAAGTTATGGCCATTTAAAGAAAAAATATCAACTTTGTCCGATTGGCTTAAAATTTGGTCCTATTGTAGCTGACGACGCCACTGATTCGAATCCGTGGTTATTTTTGCTCTATCTCTTCCCGTTTAGAAGTTATGGCCATTTAAAGAAAAAATATCAACTTTGTCCGATTGGCTTAAAATTTGGTCCTATTGTAGCTGACGACGCCACTGATTCGAATCCGTGGTTATTTTTGCTCTATCTCTTCCCGTTTAGAAGTTATGGCCATTTAAAGAAAAAATATCAACTTTGTCCGATTGGCTTAAAATTTGGTCCTATTGTAGCTGACGACGCCACTGATTCGAATCCGTGGTTATTTTTGCTCTATCTCTTCCCGTTTAGAAGTTATGGCCATTTAAAGAAAAAATATCAACTTTGTCCGATTGGCTTAAGATTTGGTCCTATTGTAGCTGACGACGCCACTGATTCGAATCCGTGGTTATTTTTGCTCTATCTCTTCCCGTTTAGAAGTTATGGCCATTTAAAGAAAAAATATCAACTTTGTCCGATTGGCTTAAAATTTGGTCCTATTGTAGCTGACGACGCCACTGATTCGAATCCGTGGTTATTTTTGCTCTATCTCTTCCCGTTTAGAAGTTATGGCCATTTAAAGAAAAAAATATCAACTTTGTCCGATTGGCTTAAAATTTGGTCCTATTGTAGCTGACGACGCCACTGATTCGAATCCGTGGTTATTTTTGCTCTATCTCTTCCCGTTTAGAAGTTATGGCCATTTAAAGAAAAAAATATCAACTTTGTCCGATTGGCTTAAAATTTGGTCCTATTGTAGCTGACGACGCCACTGATTCGAATCCGTGGTTATTTTTGCTCTATCTCTTCCCGTTTAGAAGTTATGGCCATTTAAAGAAAAAATATCAACTTTGTCCGATTGGCTTAAAATTTGGTCCTATTGTAGCTGACGACGCCACTGATTCGAATCCGTGGTTATTTTTGCTCTATCTCTTCCCGTTTAGAAGTTATGGCCATTTAAAGAAAAAATATCAACTTTGTCCGATTGGCTTAAAATTTGGTCCTATTGTAGCTGACGACGCCACTGATTCGAATCCGTGGTTATTTTTGCTCTATCTCTTCCCGTTTAGAAGTTATGGCCATTTAAAGAAAAAATATCAACTTTGTCCGATTGGCTTAAAATTTGGTCCTATTGTAGCTGACGACGCCACTGATTCGAATCCGTGGTTATTTTTGCTCTATCTCTTCCCGTTTAGAAGTTATGGCCATTTAAAGAAAAAATATCAACTTTGTCCGATTGGCTTAAAATTTGGTCCTATTGTAGCTGACGACGCCACTGATTCGAATCCGTGGTTATTTTTGCTCTATCTCTTCCCGTTTAGAAATTATGGCCATTTAAAGAAAAAATATCAACTTTGTCCGATTGGCTTAAAATTTGGTCCTATTGTAGCTGACGACGCCACTGATTCGAATCCGTGGTTATTTTTGCTCTATCTCTTCCCGTTTAGAAGTTATGGCCATTTAAAGAAAAAATATCAACTTTGTCCGATTGGCTTAAGATTTGGTCCTATTGTAGCTGACGACGCCACTGATTCGAATCCGTGGTTATTTTTGCTCTATCTCTTCCCGTTTAGAAGTTATGGCCATTTAAAGAAAAAATATCAACTTTGTCCGATTGGCTTAAAATTTGGTCCTATTGTAGCTGACGACGCCACTGATTCGAATCCGTGGTTATTTTTGCTCTATCTCTTCCCGTTTAGAAGTTATGGCCATTTAAAGAAAAAATATCAACTTTGTCCGATTGGCTTAAAATTTGGTCCTATTGTAGCTGACGACGCCACTGATTCGAATCCGTGGTTATTTTTGCTCTATCTCTTCCCGTTTAGAAGTTATGGCCATTTAAAGAAAAAATATCAACTTTGTCCGATTGGCTTAAAATTTGGTCCTATTGTAGCTGACGACGCCACTGATTCGAATCCGTGGTTATTTTTGCTCTATCTCTTCCCGTTTAGAAGTTATGGCCATTTAAAGAAAAAATATCAACTTTGTCCGATTGGCTTAAAATTTGGTCCTATTGTAGCTGACGACGCCACTGATTCGAATCCGTGGTTATTTTTGCTCTATCTCTTCCCGTTTAGAAGTTATGGCCATTTAAAGAAAAAAATATCAACTTTGTCCGATTGGCTTAAAATTTGGTCCTATTGTAGCTGACGACGCCACTGATTCGAATCCGTGGTTATTTTTGCTCTATCTCTTCCCGTTTAGAAGTTATGGCCATTTAAAGAAAAAATATCAACTTTGTCCGATTGGCTTAAAATTTGGTCCTATTGTAGCTGACGACGCCACTGATTCGAATCCGTGGTTATTTTTGCTCTATCTCTTCCCGTTTAGAAGTTATGGCCATTTAAAGAAAAAAATATCAACTTTGTCCGATTGGCTTAAAATTTGGTCCTATTGTAGCTGACGACGCCACTGATTCGAATCCGTGGTTATTTTTGCTCTATCTCTTCCCGTTTAGAAGTTATGGCCATTTAAAGAAAAAATATCAACTTTGTCCGATTGGCTTAAAATTTGGTCCTATTGTAGCTGACGACGCCACTGATTCGAATCCGTGGTTATTTTTGCTCTATCTCTTCCCGTTTAGAAGTTATGGCCATTTAAAGAAAAAAATATCAACTTTGTCCGATTGGCTTAAAATTTGGTCCTATTGTAGCTGACGACGCCACTGATTCGAATCCGTGGTTATTTTTGCTCTATCTCTTCCCGTTTAGAAGTTATGGCCATTTAAAGAAAAAATATCAACTTTGTCCGATTGGCTTAAAATTTGGTCCTATTGTAGCTGACGACGCCACTGATTCGAATCCGTGGTTATTTTTGCTCTATCTCTTCCCGTTTAGAAGTTATGGCCATTTAAAGAAAAAAATATCAACTTTGTCCGATTGGCTTAAAATTTGGTCCTATTGTAGCTGACGACGCCACTGATTCGAATCCGTGGTTATTTTTGCTCTATCTCTTCCCGTTTAGAAATTATGGCCATTTAAAGAAAAAAATATCAACTTTGTCCGATTGGCTTAAGATTTGGTCCTATTGTAGCTGACGACGCCACTGATTCGAATCCGTGGTTATTTTTGCTCTATCTCTTCCCGTTTAGAAATTATGGCCATTTAAAGAAAAAAATATCAACTTTGTCCGATTGGCTTAAAATTTGGTCCTATTGTAGCTGACGACGCCACTGATTCGAATCCGTGGTTATTTTTGCTCTATCTCTTCCCGTTTAGAAGTTATGGCCATTTAAAGAAAAAATATCAACTTTGTCCGATTGGCTTAAAATTTGGTCCTATTGTAGCTGACGACGCCACTGATTCGAATCCGTGGTTATTTTTGCTCTATCTCTTCCCGTTTAGAAGTTATGGCCATTTAAAGAAAAAATATCAACTTTGTCCGATTGGCTTAAAATTTGGTCCTATTGTAGCTGACGACGCCACTGATTCGAATCCGTGGTTATTTTTGCTCTATCTCTTCCCGTTTAGAAATTATGGCCATTTAAAGAAAAAATATCAACTTTGTCCGATTGGCTTAAGATTTGGTCCTATTGTAGCTGACGACGCCACTGATTCGAATCCGTGGTTATTTTTGCTCTATCTCTTCCCGTTTAGAAGTTATGGCCATTTAAAGAAAAAAATATCAACTTTGTCCGATTGGCTTAAGATTTGGTCCTATTGTAGCTGACGACGCCACTGATTCGAATCCGTGGTTATTTTTGCTCTATCTCTTCCCGTTTAGAAGTTATGGCCATTTAAAGAAAAAAATATCAACTTTGTCCGATTGGCTTAAAATTTGGTCCTATTGTAGCTGACGACGCCACTGATTCGAATCCGTGGTTATTTTTGCTCTATCTCTTCCCGTTTAGAAGTTATGGCCATTTAAAGAAAAAAATATCAACTTTGTCCGATTGGCTTAAGATTTGGTCCTATTGTAGCTGACGACGCCACTGATTCGAATCCGTGGTTATTTTTGCTCTATCTCTTCCCGTTTAGAAGTTATGGCCATTTAAAGAAAAAATATCAACTTTGTCCGATTGGCTTAAGATTTGGTCCTTTTGTAGCTGACGACGCCACTGATTCGAATCCGTGGTTATTTTTGCTCTATCTCTTCCCGTTTAGAAATTATGGCCATTTAAAGAAAAAAATATCAACTTTGTCCGATTGGCTTAAGATTTGGTCCTATTGTAGCTGACGACGCCACTGATTCGAATCCGTGGTTATTTTTGCTCTATCTCTTCCCGTTTAGAAGTTATGGCCATTTAAAGAAAAAATATCAACTTTGTCCGATTGGCTTAAAATTTGGTCCTATTGTAGCTGACGACGCCACTGATTCGAATCCGTGGTTATTTTTGCTCTATCTCTTCCCGTTTAGAAGTTATGGCCATTTAAAGAAAAAATATCAACTTTGTCCGATTGGCTTAAGATTTGGTCCTATTGTAGCTGACGACGCCACTGATTCGAATCCGTGGTTATTTTTGCTCTATCTCTTCCCGTTTAGAAATTATGGCCATTTAAAGAAAAAATATCAACTTTGTCCGATTGGCTTAAGATTTGGTCCTATTGTAGCTGACGACGCCACTGATTCGAATCCGTGGTTATTTTTGCTCTATCTCTTCCCGTTTAGAAGTTATGGCCATTTAAAGAAAAAAATATCAACTTTGTCCGATTGGCTTAAAATTTGGTCCTATTGTAGCTGACGACGCCACTGATTCGAATCCGTGGTTATTTTTGCTCTATCTCTTCCCGTTTAGAAGTTATGGCCATTTAAAGAAAAAAATATCAACTTTGTCCGATTGGCTTAAAATTTGGTCCTATTGTAGCTGACGACGCCACTGATTCGAATCCGTGGTTATTTTTGCTCTATCTCTTCCCGTTTAGAAGTTATGGCCATTTAAAGAAAAAAATATCAACTTTGTCCGATTGGCTTAAAATTTGGTCCTATTGTAGCTGACGACGCCACTGATTCGAATCCGTGGTTATTTTTGCTCTATCTCTTCCCGTTTAGAAGTTATGGCCATTTAAAGAAAAAATATCAACTTTGTCCGATTGGCTTAAGATTTGCACTAGTCGACAAATTTCACACTTTTTTTCTCCAGAGATGAGACTTATATTTTATGTTAGGGCAATGTTTCAGCATTCAAAATCCGTATTTTTTATTATCCTCTTATACCCTGTTTTTTTCTAGGACTATTTTAGTGAAAAAGGAGCTTTTTCAAAAAACGGTTTCACATATGATGTCATAAAATCTGTACTGATTCGAATTTTTTCAAATTTTTTTTTCTCTGAAAAGTAGAATAGAGTACCTTTCCATAATGTCCCAAATCATAAATCTCGGATGTCTAAAGAAAAAACTACAGCTGAAACTGTGAGCCCGAAATGCCAAAAAACAAAGCATTTTGGTGACTTTTTCTACAAAAAAAGCCATTTATTTTAGAAAAAGTCTTAGACACCTGAAAATTTTATTATTTTAAGTTATTGGTCATGATATCTAGATGCTATTTCTATATAACTTTATATTTTTATGATAAAAGATGACCGACTTATTTCATTTTTAGTAAAATTAGAAAAAAACATTTTTTTTTGGCAATTTTTATTTTTCGTCTCTTTTAACTGCATTTAACCTTTGAAAAGTGGTTCACTCTTCTATAATTAAATTTTTTTTTGAAAGTAGATGTTAGTAGCTTTCAAATAAAGCAACTTTTCGAAGAATTCGGGCTGCCCATTGAACACCACAAGCTGAATCCATCATGAAGAGTACACGAAAAATTATGATTTTCCCAAATAAATACAGTATTTTTTCTTTATAATGGCGCTTTAACAAAACACTACCACTAGTCGACGATGAAAAATCTCCAGAGATGAGACTTATATTTTATGTTAGGGCAATGTTTCAGCATTCAAAATCCGTAATTTTTATTATCCTCTTATACCCTGTTTTTTTTCTAGGACTATTTTAGTGAAAAAGGACCTTTTCAAAAAACGGTTTCACATATGATGTCATAAAATCTGTACTGATTCGAATTTTTTCAAATTTTTTGTTTCCCTGAAAAGTAGAATAGAGTACCTTTCCATAATGTCCCAAATCATAAAAATAATAAATAATAAATAAAAATAAAGAAAAAATACTGTATTTATTTGGAAAAATCATAATTTTTCGTGTTCTCTTCATGATGGATTCAGCTTGTGGTGTTCAATGGGCAGCTCGAATTCTTCGAAAAGTGGCTTATTTGAAAGCTGCCAACATCTACTTTAAAAAAAAAATTTTATTATAGAAGAGTGAACCACTTTTCAAAGGTTAAATGCAGTTAAAAGAGACGAAAAAAAAAATTGCCGAAAAAAATTTTTTTTTCTAATTTTACTAAAAATGCAATAAGTCGGTCATCTTTTATCATAAAAATATAAAGTTATATATAGAAATCGCATCTACATATCATGACCAATAGCTTAAAATAATAAAATTTTCAGGTGTCTAAGACTTTTTCTAAAATAAATGGCTTTTTTTGTAGAAAAAGTCACCAAAATGCTGTGTTTTTTGGCATTTTGGGCTCACAGTTTCAGCTGTAGTTTTTTCTTTAGACATCCGAGATTTATGATTTGGGACATTATGGAAAGGTACTCTATTCTACTTTTCAGAGAAAAAAAAATTTGAAAAAATTCGAATCAGTACAGATTTTATGACATCATATGTGAAACCGTTTTTTGAAAAAGCTCCTTTTTCACTAAAATAGTCCTAGAAAAAAAACAGGGTATAAGAGGATAATAAAAAATACGGATTTTGAATGCTGAAACATTGCCCTAACATAAAATATAAGTCTCATCTCTGGAGAAAAAAAGTGTGAAATTTGTCGACTAGTGTTATCAAAGTTGTAGAGTATAAAATTCTCTACAACTTTTGTCTAAACTTTTTTTATACGATCAACCGTTTTTGAGGTAGAGCGCGAAGAGTGCGCAGCGTACAGTCATATGAGCTAATGCAGGGTCAAGCGTGAGTTACGGTTATCAGTACGTTGTATAAAGTCAATTATTGACAAAAAAAATATAATTATTGAGCAATGCCCATTATTTCTGTACTTATTATTAATTATTCAACTATAGTATATTATTAATTCTGGATTATCTATTTTAATTATATTTTAAAATAAAAAGACAGTAAGGAACTATATTTTAGATATACCTTTATTTATCACTAAATATGGCATGTTATACATTTATTAAAATGTGAGTTTAAATATTAAAATAATTTGTGAATCGAATTAAATTGCGAATGGAAGCTAGTTATCTTCTTCTTCGTCGTCTTCTCTTGTGCGCTCTAAAATATTCAATTCATTGTCATCATCCTCATTATCGGTCATATTCATTTCCAAACCTTCTAGAATTTCAGGATCGTATGTGCTTTCTTCATCGGGATTACTTGGATATAGTGGAGCGTTGAGGCAAGCTTGTCCATTGCACTGGCCACAAGCTAAAGAACATAGTAGCCCTGATTTTCTGCATCCACAGCGGGAACCACAACCATTTTTGCAATTGCAAAATATTGTGTTTAGTAGTTCGGCTGGTGCTGGAGGTAATAACGTTGTTATGGGCTCCAGGATTTCATTTTCAAGCTTCCAGCCCCATTCTTGAAGTTCTTCCCTAGCCACGTTTGAATCTGGTAATAGACACGATTGATATGTTGACGGGCTGCTACACTTGTTGGTGGACTGCACACGACCATAAAACGTGCGAGTATATACCGCGCTCACTCGCACTTAGGGGTCTTACAATACGTAGGGCTCTTATAATACAAAGTGGTCCCTCGAAAGAGAAAGTGACCTTGAATACAATAGAACATACGTCCCGGCTTTAATAGAAATGATCATAGGGTAGGGACAAGTATTTCCAGTTATATAAGTATTTAAAAATTTACACGTTTTAAAGGAAACATATATAATGTCGTTTTAACTTAAAATATAACTAAAATAGATAATCCAGAATTAATAATATACTATAGTTGAATAATTAATAATAAGTACAGAAATAATGGGCATTGCTCAATAATTATATTTTTTTTGTCAATAATTGACTTTATACAACGTACTGATAACCGTAACATAACCGTAATATGACTGTACGCTGCGCACTCTTCGCGCTCTACCTCAAAAACGGTTGATCGTATAAAAAAAAAGTTTAGACAAAAGTTGTAGAGAATTTTATACTCTACAACTTTGATAATAAGAGAAAATATCATTTAAGCAATAGGAACCGAGATATTCGCGAAAAATCGTTTTTTTTGACCTTTGACCTTCAATATCTTAAGACGCGGACACAATAGCATTTGTGACTTTTGAGACAATATTTAGGGCGACAAAACAAAGGTTTTTACCAATTTCCAGCTTATTATCTTTCATTCCGCAGTTGACCCCTTTTTTTACCTAATTTGACTGGGCTACGAGAGATTAGTTTGGATTTGAATATTGAGATGTATGAAAAATAACAAATGGTGGTGTTTCTTTCTTTTATTGCGCATGTCGAGTCGCCAGAGATCGAGAACAAAACTCCTAAGTATTTAAAAGAGGTGACTGACTGAAAGCTAAAGAGACCTATCGTCAGGTCTTGAGGTTGGCGTGACCTTGAGAATCTAAGCATATATTTTGGCGACGTATAACATCAGGTTAAATATAACTGTGGGCAGAGAATCTCCTTCTTTAACGTCTGTCTTTACTGGGAGGGCCTCAGAGAGCTTTGAGAGTAGCGCATTCTATTCTCGTTAATTTTGCTGGGATTTCAAGGCTTTGGAACACAAAAAGATTTTACTTAGAGCTATATCCTGATCCGTTGTTGATTTACCACATCGAAAGCCACACTGATAATCATTAATGATTCTTCCCTAAACTTATATGCCGCATCTAGTAACGAGATTCCCCTATAATTGCTGTAGACTCGTTTATCGCCTTTTTTATGAAGTGGAAAGATGATTGAGCCGAGGCAATTGTTTGGTGTCATTTCCTTGTCCTCATATCTCTAAAACGAGAGTGTGCAGGAAGTTGTGCACAGCTGGGCCTCCCACTTCCAGGAGCTCAGCTATATGTATGTATGTATATTAACTTGATTTACGACGTTAAACACGTTAAAACGTTAAAAATAATATGACCTATACCCGCTTCCTCTTACCAAATTATATAGCTGACAGCTTTATCTTAATAAGATGGGTAGAAGTCAATTGGTCATGGCGACTGGACTGGAGGATGTGGGGCTTGGGCTGTTGATTCTGTTCATTCAAAATTTCAACATTTTTGCTTGGCCAGGCTCACAATAGTTCAATTATAAAATCATTTATTTTAAATTTTTAAAATAGCAACAGTTATTAAATATTATTAATTGAATTAAAAAAAATTCAATTAATACGAAGCAAACTATTTTTGTATCATAAAAATAAATGAAATTCGCAAATAAATGAATTCATCGCATTGTTTCCTCCACTTTCCAGGAACTCATTATAGTGAACAATGGATAAAACTTTTCAGAGTGAGTATGAGAGCCAACGTGGCGTATACGTCACCTGCTTGATGGACCCCACCCTGCCATCATTATTTAAAATTCGAATACTCGCATACTTTTAATTTAAAAATGTTGCTACTTAATGAGCTATTTATAGCCAAAATTCATGCAAAAATATTTAATAAAAATTTCACTTTCAATTAAACCCTTCTCCTATCTCGCCCCATATGCAAGTGGGGGGCGGGGGAGTGGCGTCCTGACCAACCGATATATCAAAATGATACACCAAATGATACATCATGAAGTGCTTCGGCAGTGACTTTGACTTTTACATACTCGACGCAACTCGACTGGCATTCAAGTGTCATTCATACACAGTCATCATGGCAAACACACACACACACAACCTGCAATATGTACATATTATATATACATATATGTACTTATTTATACATGTATATAAGTGCTTGATAAAGGCAACTGGCAGCTTGTTCTGCTCTGGTCGAGCAGCTTGTTTGTTTGTTTCTGCTTTCAAATGCAAACATTTACAACAACGCGCTGCTTTAGGTTATTAAGCTATTTTAAAACACACACACAGATACACAAAATCACACACAGATACACAAAATCACACACAGATACACGGCTACACACTCTCAGACATTTCGCGCTTTGTATGCACACGCAATAAGCAGTTATCAAGGCCAATAGACACACACACACTCATACATGACCAACTTACAACATGTAAAACTATAAAACCCTTGCATATTTTTAGGGGCCGCCATTTTACCTTAAAAAAAACACTGCTAAGGTTCAGTCAGTCAGCCATTTTTGACACTTCATTAGTTCGCGTGAATGAATATTTCCGTTTGGTATAAATAATTTTGGCACGTTTCAGCGATAAAAAAATCCGAGAAAAAAACAAACTTCGATAACACGAAAAAAAAAAAAACAAGCCCAACTTTCAGGATTTGCTTGCCCCAATAAATACAAATAAAATAATAAATAGTCTGGAAGATTCAATTCGTTATGGCAAATATTTGAATACTCTTTATGGCTTTTTATAGTATATTAACGAAATAAATGTATTTTTTAGGCTTTTTCTTGGAAAACTATTAAGCCAAAGGGTCGCGTTGAAAGCCTTTGATTAAAAGGATAAGAATGTAAGGAAGTAAAAAATTTAACGCGAACAATTTACAATAAATTTTATAAAATAATGGTGAGAAATGTGTTCAATGAAAAGATGCACGGTTAAAGCTTTTAAGCTTAAATAGCAATATTTTTTATTTATTGAATTAATTATAATTAACTTTAGTGTACAGCATTTGGGATAAGCAATTTATATATGATGGGTAGTAAATTCTTTTGATTGGAAATCTATGAAAGATAATTTTGCTGCTATTGGTTCAAATTAGATTTGTATTCGAGATATTGGTAGATTTAGAATAATTTTTAAGTACCCTGTTTTGAGGAGCTTGCAGTTGACTTATAGAAAATAATCATTTAAAAATGTTTATTTTTAAATTTCAACAGAATACATTTTTTTCATTTTAATGGTTAAAACGATTAATTTAATCCTATGTTTATATGTATTTCAAAGAAGAATAAGATCCCTAGGACATATCTCTTAAGAAATATATATATATAAAAATATTAAAAGCATAAGCCTTGAACAAAATAATACTAATATAAAAATAAAATAAATAAATAATAATATCAAAATAAGATGCAATAAACTGAATTGAATTGAATAAAAAATAGCCATATTGATAGAAATGTATGTTTTTTTTATGGGATTCATATTAAAGGAGGAGTAGGGTTTTATTGGAAGAATTGATGTGATCTTAGAGATGAATAATTTAATTTTTAAAAGTGGAAAACTCCCAGGTATGTAAGGTTATCTACCTTTGTAGTATCTATAAGTTTTATATAAGTATCTTTGCGATTTTTTGAGCATTCGACTGGCATTCTTCCCTTATTGAAATACGAGGTGTGTTCAAAAAATATAGCAGATTTTTGAAATTTCGCGGGTTACGTATATTCGAATTTAGATTTCTTTGTGGCGCTGTGTTGGTACTCATGTCTCTCACTTATGCCGACAAGCTCGGCCATTTTGAATGTTCACTTAATTGTTGACAGCTGCTTTGCTATCACGTGTTTTGACTCGTCTTCGATTTTTGAATCGGAAGATCTATGATATAAATAAGCATTAAAAAGGTTGACAGACAGATCTTTGAGGACAACCTGTTTCCATATTCATATTTTGCGAATGAAAGAACTGTTTTTTTTAAGAACTTCGGATAATTTTCAATATTCATTTCGAACATTTGGTTTTATATTTTAGAGAACTATTTCCAAGGGCTTAAAACAGACAAACTTTTGCTGTAATGATACATTTAATTTCTGCCAAAGTATTGGCAATGCGTTTACATTAATCTGATCCTAAATGAGCTGCATAAAAAGCTTCCCTCCAACACACACTTTTAGAAAACTCTATTATAATGAATGACGCTCTGCTTCTCTCCGATAGACGGCGCCTTCAACCTTTAATCAAAGTAAGCGCCCAAGTTGCTTCATATGCACCCAGCAAGCTTTATAAAATTATTCTGGCATAAAAGAGAAGCTTCTGGACCGATATAAAAAAAAACAAGTTGATGTACGCTGATTTGGTACCAACATTAAACTAACATTCAAATATGCATAGAGACTAGCCGAATATATGTCATTAAAATAGGGATTATTCGAAGAATATAAGTTCTTTTCTGAAAGTGATCAGCATGGACATGGATTTCAAAATTGTAAGAGGCTCTGGCTGTGAAAAGATTAGATGCTTGAGACTGTAATGGTAAATACAGCACAAGTTGTCCTTCTTTCGTAGGAATACTAAATTTTTATTTTCTCCTAGAAGATTTTCACCGGGCGAGAACCAAAAAGCCAACTTTGGGTGCAGAAATTAATCGGCATAAAATGAGGTCAGTGTTTATGTTGGCCAGAGAATTAAATTTAAGGTACTAAATGTCATCGGAGAAAATTAAATTCTAGCTTTGCTCCATATTATATGAGAAAAAATATTCAGAGGTTACTAATTCTTAAATTTTGTGGAACTTCATCTGACCGTTGTTTTAATCCAACATGCCACGTAAAAATTAGTCTGGAAAAGATCCACTTGATCTGATAGATATTGCCGACTATTTTACAACACAGTTTTAGGCAAATATGCTCAACTTTTCATAGCCAATGGTCTAGGTTGGACAAAAATGAAAAAATACTTTCGTCCCGTAGTAGAACAATCCACATAAAATAAACAATTGCAAATGTTCAGTTCGACTGCCACTTTCTTCAACGCAGCTTTGGGCATAAGTGGCCCCTTTAAATAGCCAACTGTTTGGATTGGGCAGAACTATTTTATTTTGATAGTGGAACTTGCCAATAAGAAGAAACACTCGAATTGATAAAATTCATTTATCTATAGATATTGCAGCTTTTTACAACTTTGGGCAAAAGTGCACTACTTTCAATAGTAAATTAAATGCAGAAATATTTTACTCCTGTAATAGAACATGCCACGTAAAATAAATAAGTACTTGAAATTTTCCATTTCGTCTTGTAGATATTGCCGCTTCTTACAAAACAGCTTTGAGCAAAAGTGACCCACTTCATCAATAGCCATTTATTAGGGGTGGGCAGAAGTGCTTTAATTAGCTAGTGGAAAATCCCAAGTAAAAGAAAGAATGGATTTGATTCATCAGGTAGATATTGCCGCCTTTACAAAACCGCTTTGGGTAAAGGCGCCCCACTTTAAAAATCCAATTGGCACGGTCGGGCAGAAATGCAACATTTTTGTAGTTTAAGCTGAACCTAATTTCAGGCTTTCTAGCTTAGAGCATTATCTATTTACTTAGCTTTCCTATTAAAAGCTTAAACCTTACTAAAAACTCTTTGCTGTGATAAGCCTCAAGTAAATCTGCCCTAAAAAGTTTTCCAACATACTTATAGTAGTACTTATCACTAAACAAGTAGAGTATAATGGAAATCCCAAAAACTTTTGGCAGCCAATAAAATCGTTAGCCTACAAAAAAGCCTCCAAGGCAACAACTACGAAAAAAAAAACCAAACCAAACAACAACTCCCGAAACTTTGCTATTGTAATGTGAATTCTATACCAACAATAGGTAAAAAAAAATAAAAACTTTTTCGCTGCTCTTTTTCTTGTGGCCCCCACTAAGAAAAATTATGCTTTCTCAAGCTGCTGGCATTTGGTAATCGCTGAAATAAGCCAACTTACTGACGGGTGGGGTGTATGGAGATTAGGGAGCAAGTGGAGGGCTGTGGGTGGATTGCTCTAACGGTAAACTACCGTTACAGGTAACTGTAACTGGCAAGGTGACTTTTTATGTGCATGATTTACGATGCGTCGCACTGCGAATGCGTTTTATTCCCAAGAAAGTAGTACGGAACGAAGGAAGCACTCAGCTGCTGTTGCCGCTCCAATGAATTGGATTGGATCCCTGCCAGCCAGCAATCAAAGATGCGCTGACTTGCTATCACTTTTGTTTTAGGGGAATGGTGGTTCCCCCAGCCGTTGCTGCCTTTGGCGAAATCTAATACATATCCTGTGCATCAATCAGCCAGAAATGAAAAAGTAATATTAAATGTGCGCCAGACAGCTCCTACACTCTCCCCGCCCTCCTCTCCAATGACTTAACCATAACAGCAATATGATAACCCCAAAGGATACAACACTAATTGAGTTCAGGGATAAAGCAGAACGTATCGTAAAAAAATAAATAAAGTTTCCTCTTTTTTTTGGGGCAGCTGCATGCTGAAGGTCCATTATGAGGTATGAGTTGGGATAGCAAAAATATATCAATAACAGTATTTTCGGTATGATGCAGCAAAATTTCCAAGGAGCAGAACGAACCAGTCACGAATCAGGCACAAAAATTGCGCAAAACTTTCGTGCTCCCAATGGACTGTTCTGCTTATGCCTACTAAGTGGCCAAAGGGAAATGAGCTGGGGTATCCTTTAACTGGTTGGTTTGAGGATGTGGCAACTAAAGTTAATGGTAATTATATCTATTTCAACCTTTTTTTAAAGTATTTTGGTCTTGTGCAACTCAAACAACACTGTAACAAAATATTTTTTTATCTTGAAATTAAATAATTTGAAAATCAATTAAGTCCGAAATAAATTAGATTTTTTTTATACCATCTAAACTTTCTAGACCTAATCTTTGCATTCAACGTTTAAGTTTTCGTAAAATGGTTTATTAAATTATATATATTTTATAAATGTGATTACGAACATAATCTCAAAATTATGAAAATCATGCAGAAAAAGTGCCTTTAGAGCTTTAATTCTAGTACCAAGAACTTCCTGGTCCTATTCTAGTCTAAGTTTGCACATTTAAAATCGTTCGAAAAATTATTTGAAACTGGGCAACAAATTTTTTTTTTTATCTTGAAATTAAATAATTTGGAATTCAATTAAGTTCAAAAAAATATATTTTTTTCTACGCCATTTGAACTTCCTGGACCTAGTATTGTGTGCATTTAACATTTTAGGCTCCTTTAAAATAGTTCTTTAAAATACTTATAGTTTAGAAGTGATCTAGAACATAATCTCAAAAGCAAAATCATGATTCTTATTGTAAAGTTCTCATGATATGGTCATCTTCATACAAAAAGAAAACAGAAAAAGCGTCTTTATAACTTGAACTCTACCATGGGCTTTTTGCACCTATTATACATATATATTCAGAATTTTAGCTTTCTTATTTAAAATCGTTTAAAAAATTATAATAATAATTATTTATACTTTAGAAACGATCTGAATCGTAATCTGAAAATAGAAATCATGATTCTATTTCTGAAGTTCTTATTATATTGTCATCTTCAAGTTGGTATAAAAAAAAAAACACTCTCGTATCAGATTCACCTTATGTTCCGATCCTAAGCATTTCTTCTTTGAAAATTAGTTGTATTAATAAATAATAATAAATAAATAATAAAAGTTACCTGGATTTTCGTCATCCAAATACAAGTTAGCGTGTTCTACTACAAAAGTGTTTCAGTAAAGGAAATGTATTTTGTGTTTTTCGAAAACTCTTGTACCAAATTTAGTTTATGTTCCTTTCTTATCTGTTTTTTCTTTGAAAATTAGTTGTATTAATAATTAATAATAAACAAATAAGCTATCTTGTCAAAATAAATGTTATAGTGTTCCACTTCCAAAGTGTTTCTGCAAATTATATGAATTTTGTGTATATCGGTTACTCTTTTACCAATTTTATTTCATGTCTTATATATAATATTAAATAAATAGCAAAAGTAATCTTATTTTTTAACATCCACATAAAAGTTCATGTGTTCCATTTCCAAAGTGTTTCTGCAAATGAAATTCGGTTTGTGTTAATCAGATACCAAAATAGTTTCTCATAAATTATTTCACAATTGAATTCAATAATGTTAAGGATTCAAAAAATCATTCGTCAAACATGAAAAAGAAAGTAGAGTTCTTATAAATTATTTTAATAAAAATTTAAAAAATCATTTGCGAAATATTTACCTGCAAAACTAATCCATTTATTTCATCACATAAAAAATATATCTTTTTGACTTTCAAAATTTTTCATTTTTTAACCTTTTGATACCAAATGGATTTGATTCAATCCTACACAATTTTAAATTTAAATAATTGGAGTAGAAGAAATTATTCGAATATTGTTAAAAAAATATTTTCAAAGTTAGTCTTATGAGGTTAAGAAACATACTTTAAAAAATAAAACAAAATTTCACGTGTTTTAAAAAAATTTAAAAATTATTTTAAAAAAAAACATTTTAAAATTGATAACTAAGACTTAAAGAAAAAATGGGCTCAAAGACATTCAGAAGATTTGTCACAACTTTTTAAATGAAACATTAAATTTAAAAACTAATTTTCGAAATTTTTTTGTGATCCAAATCAATTGCATCAATTGTTTTAAAAATTCGTTGGGGCAGTTTTTTGTACTTCAAAAAATAATTCGTTTAAAAATTATTAAATAACTTTCAACGTTTTTGGAAAAAAATGAATTTTTTTTTGTACTTAAAAAAATATTTCGTTTAAAAATTATTAAATAACTTTCAACGTTTTTGGAAAAAAATTAATTTTTTCCTACAGAAACAAAAGACCACATTAAATATTTCGATTTTTTTCTCATTGTTGCACCGAATCGATTTAATTCATTCTTACAAATTTTAAAGATCGTTTTTGATTTCAGAAGCCGAAGAGTACCCTTAAAAATTATTCGGCGATTGTTAAACAAAATATTTTCAAATCACTTTAATGTTTTAAAAATTCTTTGGGGTCAGTATTTTGTACATTAAAAAATGGTTGACTTGAAAATTATTAAAAAAAAATCTTTTAAAGATTGATAGCCTAGACAAAAAGAAAAACTTGATTTTAAAATATTCAGTAGCTTAATAGCATTTTTTAAAATAACATTGCTTTTTCAAACGATAAGTTTAAAAACTGAAATTTTGGGAAACTTTTTTTTAGACCCGTCAAATGTTTTAAAAAATCGTGTGTGACAGTTTTTGTACCTTTTCCATCTAAAACGTTTGGTTCTTTATGTTCCACTTCTTATCTGTTTTAAAAACTCTAATTTTGTTGGAAAATTAATGTAAACTTTGTTTTGTTCCACTTTCGGGAAATTCTTTCAGTGCTTATAGGATCAGTACATAGTACAGAGTTAAGTACTCAGATTTGCTATACGATATTTCTCTTTGTACTTCGAATGAGGTTTGGTTGTTGTTTAGGAATGAAAGCATGATCTATAACGAATAATTTGCTATCGACTTATAAAGAAACAACTACTTTTAAAAACGAATCGCGTAGCAAGGCAAAGATAAAATATTTCTGAATCTTTTTGGAAATTAAAACTAATTTTTTTTACACTTTGACCAACGAAATCCTTGTAAACTAGAGCCTTATTTTAACAGAAATGGTCGCAAAACTACGAAGTTCTTAGAAGTAATAGAAATAATTACAAGGTTTATTCTTGTTTTTAGTTGTTTCTGGCTCTATTAAAAAGAAAAAAAAGGAACCCTATGCTCCAACAGGGGATAAATTAAATCATATATATATCTTGTTTAGAGCGTTTACAATAAATGCTGAAAATAGGCTTATAAATGGTTTCATGATTTAAGTGTTATATATATTTCCAAATCGTTCCTTCCATGGAGTTCAGTTCTGAGTCTGAAAACCCAACAGTGAAAAAATTAAAAAAAAAACAACGCGTTACTCTCCAACAGGAAGTGAAGGAAGGAAAAAAAGGAATTTATGCGCTTACAATAAAAAGCAGAAAATAGCCTCATAAATGGTTTCAAGATTTTATTGTTCCATTTACATATCGTTCCAGTGGAACACCTTTATAAGTCGGAAAAGCCAATGCTGACAAAATGAAAAGTTTAAATTTTGTGTTTTAATTCCAAATGTTCCATTCTGATGTTCCAGTTGGTAACTAACTGATTGCCAAAAAATACCAAACTAGCAATTTTTAGTTTCATAGCGTTATTCATTTGAATTTTGTGTACGTGCTTAGACAGAAACCGAGTCGTATACTTAATTTTTAATTTCTGGTAAACTTTATTTTAAGTGCTTAGTTCATAGGTAAAAGAAAAAGCTGCCTTGCAATTAAAAAATATAATATAATTTCTTCTCAAAAACTTTTCACTCATTTTTATAAAAATAATACCTGAGAAAAATGAATTTATAGCACGAACTAAAATTATGAAACATATGTACAAAAGTGTAAATAACATAATATGTTTCGGAAGTTCTTGTTTGTAGAGAAGTTACTTCATCCTGGTTCCACTTAATTTTCACATTCCTACGAAAACCACAACAGAATTACTTTATAAGTACAAAACTTTATTTGGTACTCAAGAAGTGAGGAAAAGGCCATAAATAAATAACTCATACGATGACGTAACTTTAAGTAATCAAATAAAAAGTTTACAACATTTAGCAATGTGTTTGCTTAAACTTTTTTTTAACGCCTTTATATTTACTTTTTACGGCTTAAGAGGAGTGAATGTCACGTACAAAGTTTATTTGAAACTTATACTATAGACAGTTCTCCACCCCAAAGCTGGCTACAAGCTCTCTAAGGACATTTGCGAAACCAATTTAATTGCTATAAAATGCACATTCGATTTAAATATTTTGCAAACAAACCGATTGGTCGCCATTTCTTATGTAAACAAGAATTTTTAATTAAATTGGCAAAAACTGCACAAACAAAAAAAAATGTCAATAAAATAAATCAAATAAATTGTTGGCTATTAAATGTCAGTGCTAATTATGCTTTTGGGCATACAATTAAAGTTAAAAAAAACATGTAATTGCTATTTATATATTGCCATGAATATATATACAGTTGGCCATAACGATAGCGATAACGATAAATGATAAAAAACAAACATTAAGTTCAGTTAAAATTGTTTTTTTTCTGTTTGTTTTTAGTTTTAATATAGAAGTTTAACAATTTGAAATTATAAAATATAAATTGGCGCTCGACATGAGATACAACACACACACATAAATACACACACAGATACGCACACAAATACACACATAGATACAAACAAGCCACATTTATGTATTTGTCATAACATGAATAAACTTCAAATGCAAACAACAACAATAACACGGAAAACATTTACAAAATGGATGTTCGTAGCCAGACAACCTACCAGGGACACCAAGTGCCATTGGATGCATTTAAAGCATGGCATACGATGATCTGATATCCTGGACATGGATTGGGATTGGGAGAGAGGGTCATAGACAGAGAGAGAGCCGCTTAAGCGACGCCAACCTCATTGTCATAAAATGTACAAACTTATTGAGTGCATGTTGTCGTATACGTAATATTTTAAGCACACAACAAAAACCGACAAATACAGGCAAATGCATTCACACACACATCGAAACACACTCACTCACACATGCGAGGGCAAACTTTGAAGTTTTTGTAATTTAATTTTACCGAACTTTGTTTTAATAAACAAATTTTGGAAACTAGCATGTGCTGTAGAAGTTTTTGAATTATGCACTAGGGATAAACTGCCAACTGCCGGAATTTCTAGTTCGGTTGGAAGGGCGCACTTCGAGCTGTGGCGGGTTTGTCTACCGGTGCAAGGAGAGGTTTGAGCGGGTTTTAGAATCAACCATTTTGTTTTGAATTAAGGTTTGCATAAATAATTTGTAGCATGGACGCTGATTTAACAAATGTGGCGCCATTTTGTGATCTTATAGTGATTACATCAATATTTCCAAAAAAGGCAAAAGTATTTCATCAGCACTTAAAAAATTTTTAAATAAATGTTTAAAAAAATAAATATTCAGACGTTCTCAAATAAATCAAATCTAACAAATTTTTTTTCTCCAGAGATGAGACTTATATTTTTTGTTAGGGCAAAGTTTCAGCATTCAAAATCCGTTTTTTTTTATTCTCCGATAGTTCGGTTTTTTTTTATGGCCATTTTAGTGGAAAAGGACATTTTTCAAAACACGTTTGCACATATGAGGTTATAAAATCTGTACTAAAGTAGTCCTTTTTGCTCGAGGGAAATTTTACTATTTGTTAGTCTAAACGGTCTACTTTACTATAAAAAATTAAAAAATAAAACACTTTTTGAAATATTTGTTTTTGAAAAAAATTGGAATTTTTTTTTTTTGCCAAATACAAAAAACGTTTTTTTCTAAGAAAAATCATAACTTTTAAAGTAAGCTTTTTGGT
The DNA here is from genome assembly GCA_037043745.1 of Chymomyza amoena. Classification (NCBI taxonomy): domain Eukaryota; kingdom Metazoa; phylum Arthropoda; class Insecta; order Diptera; family Drosophilidae; genus Chymomyza; species Chymomyza amoena. The sequence continues at coordinate 31,424 of JBAMAX010000493.1, forward strand.
CGAGGGCAATTTTAATATTTTTTAGTCCAAATGGTCTAATTTACCATGAAAAAATTTTAAAAAAATACACTTTTTGAAATATTTGTTTTTGAAAATATTTAAAATTACCTGTCTAATGAAATGGACCAAGGAACAACATATCTCTGTTTTATTGAAATCACATCCTGCGCGGACCGGTTGTTTTGAAATGAAAGAGGCCTATAGAAACAAATATTTTGCAAAAACTATCTGAAATACAAAAAATATATATATTTATTGTCAAACCACGCAATTTGAAATGAACTAATTTTTTTCTCGCAATTTTGAACAAACGATTCCTTGCAATCAAGAGAATAACTTCCAAAGAATCGGTTACAAAATTATGAAGTTTTTAAAATTAATAGAATAATGGTTTAAAAAATTATTCTAATTTTTGATGGTGTCTGGTTTTATGCATTTAATATGGCTTATAAAAGACGCAGTTTAAAATAATTTTTTTTTAATATTTGATTAATACTTATGGAGAATAAAATTTGAACTATTTCGACAAATATTAAAAATTTATTAAAAAAAAGGACTTTTTCAAAGTAAAAAAAGTAAAAATGTAACACTGCTCAAGTAACGATAATTAAATTTCTTACGTTAAGCTATTTAGGGTTAGGTGGGTTAAATCCGACCGTACTATGGAAAATTTTAAATTTTTAAGTTATGATCTATTTTCAATTAAGTAAAAATTACAAATTTTTAACAATTGTGGGGCAAACCCGACTGCCTGAGTTAGCAGAGATATGATCCTGAATTAAGAGTTTCTCGATTATAAATCAAAAGAATGTGATTGTTTAACAAAATTTACATTTTTTGTAATTTTCTACAAAGGTGGGGCAAACCCGACCGCTTATTTTTTTGGCTGATTTAGTAATCATATATCATTATATATCGAAGTTAATTTGATTTTCTGTTATATTATATATTTTGTTTTAAAATTGAATAAACCTATTTAAAAAATCTTAATTTTTGGAGCATATCGAAAATCGTATTAAAAATGAAATGTTTTTCAAAATAGGATAATGGGAATGAATAGTAAAGTAGCTAACCAGAGTTAGATGATTTGCTGTTCAAATAGCTTGATGGCGTATTTTTGATGCGTGATGGACGGGTGGTTGGTTTCACTGTTACATGTCGGATTTTCCCCACTGTGTCATTTTTGATGACAACACAAATTATACAAAATTTTAAGAAATTTCTGATCGATACTATACATGCAGTATGTAGGTCTGTGTTTATATTATTTTTTTTTTCGATCACTTTTTTTAACAAGGAAAAATTTTGAATCATATTTTCTCAAAAATTAAATTAAAAATTGTATAACTATACTTCTTGTGGTTTGAGCATCTAAATGTAGACAGATCACTAAAATTATACCATTTTTAATGATATGCACGACAACAAAAAATATGAGCTCGCTCAGTCTGGCGGTTTTAGAGAAACAAGGGGAGGTCGGGTTTACCCAGCATTCTTTATTTGCCCTGTACCGTATGGTTCAAAGAGTATATTAAGTTTGTGCAAGCCGAAAATGTGTGTTACATACAGAAGCAGACGTCGAAGACCCCCCAAAGTTACCTGTTGGATATATCATATAGCTCCCATAGGACAAATCGGTCAAAAAACGTTTTTTGAACAAAATACGCTATTTTTGTTTGTTTCGATGTTGGAGCAAAATTATGCATTCAGAAGTAAGGCACTAGGCCTAGGCACTGTACCAAATTTGATCATTTCGGTTGACTATATCATATAACTCCCATAGGAACAATCGTTAAAAAAAACATTTTTGTTCAAAAAAACGCCTGTTTTTGGTTGTTTTGGTATCGTAACCTAATTTGGCAATCAAATGTCTTTTGGAGTTTTTACGCAATATACCAGATTTTATTGCAGGTTAGTGGATTAGGGTATCCCAAAGTCACCCGTGCCCAACTTTAACGTACGTCATCTTTTTACATAAAAATGTATTGGGTTAGTTTTAATATAAAAAACTTTTCAAAATAAATGACTTGCAGTTTCGGTAATTCCTATAGTCCCTAAAAATTTTTAAATCGCTTTATATTTGAGCTATTTAATCCTTCAAGCAATTTATATTTAAAATTTAAAATTATTTAAATTCCATTACCCTAGAAGATTCCTATTTTATTTTCATTATTTCCTTTAATATTAATCCAAGCTAGTTACAAAATCCTTTAAGCTTACTAAAATTCAAATAAATTAATACCTGATTTTTGACAGCTTATTAACGAGATGAGAAGCAGTGGCCAAACTTTAAAGTCAACCCTATTAGAACAAGCTCCGACACTTAGCTAAGCTGTTGTAGGTGCTCTTAACTATTCCCTGCTGTTGTTGTTGTAACTTCAAGTTGTCCTTGTTCTTGTTGTTGTTGTTTGTGTGTGTCTTGCAACAGGCAACGAACGTTACTGACATAATTTTGTGAATATGCCTTTGGCGTTGTTGTTTTTCATTGCTGGTGTTGTTATTTTTGTTGCAGTCACTGTGACTGCTGCGACGGCCATTTTGTTGTTATTTATTTTTAGTTGCAATTTAAATTATTGCCGTCTGAAGCTGCCAAGACGCTTCAAGACTAAGAATAGCTGAGCGTAGCTATGTGTGTTTGTATCTGTGTGTATGTATAAGTGTGAGTGTATGTGTATTTGTGCGCTTTTGGCCTTATTTACTATGCGTATGTTTACTGCTGTCTGTCTGCCCGCCCCAAAGTAGGCATGGTGGGTCCTTTGAGCTCGTTTTGTGCCAAAAATATATAAGTTTAATCAATTTTCGTTGAAAATATGCTACAGCGGCATATTTAATTAAATGTGTCCAGGGTTGCCAAACCTACACAAGCACATACACAGATACACACAAAGACACACACACCCACACAGATACACACACGCATAGCTTATTATTAATCATACGTCATGTTGTCAGCTCTGCGAAAATCTTGCATAAATCTTCCACAGAATGCAGTGACGTGTAAAACTGCACAAAGTTCGCTCTCAATGTCGCTTATGCACAGCTGTGAGTGTGACTTTTTTTTTTTATTTGAGAGAGAGAGAGAGCAGTTAAAGAGAAACAATTGAAATATAAATTTGAATAATCAAAATCAGGCAGTTACTTTAATTGGATATATCATGAGAGTGACGTCTGGCGTTAAACAATGTGACGTTACTTAAAATAAAGCGCATCTTTTTGGAAATTATATTTTGTGACGTAGCTATTTGCAGGTGACGCTGACTTGGCGTATCATTTGGAAAGGACGCAAATTTAAAATTTGGAATCGTTGTTGGCGGTACTGTAAGCCACTTGGCTAATATATTTAAACGCAACTCTGAATCTTTTTGGTACTTTGTGGCATGTTTTTAAAGTGTGAAATTTTTGGGTTTTTTTAACAAATTGATTTTAAAGACGTTTAACGCACTAATTCTTTGACAATTAATACTTTACACGAAGAATGTTTTTTTTTAGTGAGACTATACAGTCTTCAAAAGAAAAACGAATATTTGGAAACAAAACTACAAATCCGATTCGTCTAAAATTTCGACAATAGCCGTTTACGAGAATACACGATGAAAAATTTTCCTTAATATAGTAGCCCCATCGGGTGTTAAGGCTAAATACTTATCGGACCACCCTCGTATGTTATAAAGATTCTAGTCTTTATTTCTTATTATTTTATCATATGAATAACATAGATATTTTATCGAGTTAAAGATATGTATAAATATTCAGTTGAATATTTAGGATGGCTTTATTAGAAATTTAATGAGGTATATTAGCGTAAGCGAATAAGTCAAAAAATTTTTTAATGACAGATACATTGGAATTAAAAAAAAATTTGATTTAATTTTTAAATTTTTTGTTCAAAATTTAAATGTTCTTATTTCTGCATGTGAATTCACTAAGAAAATCCGAAATATAATTTCATTGACCAAAAAATTGTAATATTAAAAAAATGTATTTGAATCTTTACTAATCGTTTATTAATTCAAATAAAAAAAATGTTAAATATATTTTAACAATTTTATTTTTACCTTAACATTCAAGCTCCAATATCACTATAAAATTAATATATTTTATACAAAAAATTTATAGTACAATTTTTTAATGTTTAAGACTTTAATATTTAAATCAGTTTCGTACAACAATATTAAATTTTTTATTTATTTCTATTCAAAAAAAAAAGGGAAACAAAAATTTTTATGCAAAAAAAATTAATGATTTTTTTAAAGTTTTTTTAACCACGTAATTTAGTATATAGTTTAGGTATTAAAATAAAATACATTTTTAAAACATTTCGCTAATATGAAAATATGTTTACTTTTGCTAAATACTAAAAAATTGGCTTTGCTCAGATAAGATTTTTTTTTAGTTTAGATTAAATTATTTAAATTTTTTGTCCAAATTTTAAACGCTCTTATTTCTAGACGTAAATTCACTGAAAAACTCCAAAAAATAATATAATTTAAAAAAAAATTAATATAAAAAAGAGTTATTTAACAAAATTTGTACTTGTTAATTTAAATAAAAAAAATGTTAAACATATTTTTAGAATTTTATTTTTAACTTAACATTCAAACCTAAGTTACTTAACAATGACTTTAAAATTAATTTTTTTCATATTGTATCATATATTATACATATATTTTTTGAATATTCTAAAAATGCAAAATAAACCTAATCTTCTACATAGTATTTATATATATATAAACGATCTTGAAATAGAACTGGTAAAGTGGGCCATAAATGTCATAGGAATACACGAAGAATATATTTTTGTACAGAATTTAAATTTCTTAAAATTTGTTTAAATATTCTATAAATTTTTAATGCGCTGGAAAAATTTTATTTGGAAAAATCGAAAAATGTACACCACTAAGAAACAAAATGTATAATTTTAAAACTGATTTTGGATTAATAAATTTCTTCAAAAGCCAAACGATTAACTCCTTTATCCATATAGAAATTATAATAAAAATAGCAATATGTATACTCCATTTTATCCATCTTAATAAATCTTATCTTTTAATAATAAATTTAGAACTTGACTGAAATTTTGAATTACTATATATATTATTTTCCCATTTTTCTCAAGTTTCGAAAAAGTTCTGTTACAAATTATCTTTAGATAGCTCTTATATGTAATATCTCTGGTAATATAATTTAGAAGTAGCCAAGCTATAGATTGTTTGAAAGGTAACATTTCGGGCTTTGTAAGCCCTTTTTTATTTTTTTAAATTATTAATAGATTCTTAGGTACTTTAACATTAAGTTTCTTTTATTATTTTTACTTTTTCAATGAAATTACTTAAGTTCTTGTGTCGGGGGTTTTTTAAATTTTTAATTTAATTTTTTTCATACTTTTTATAGGTTGGTTAGGTTAAGTTAGACTTTAGTATATTATAATATACTTACTATAATTTAGATTCTTGTTAAGGTCAAGCTCGTTTGCTTTTTTTTTTAGGCATTCTCCCCACTTTCACTCCCTACAATTTTTAAACGGCTCAACCGATTTTCATCAAACATATCTAGGAACACTCGCACATAAGTCACCTTCAATACAAAAACTAAATTGAAATCACTGTATGCGTTCGGGAGCTATGATGCCACAGACAGACAGACAGACAGAGACAGACAGACAGACAGAAAAATTTTAATCCAATCGGACAAAGTTTATGTTTTTAACTTCAAATGGCCATAGCTTCTAAGCGAGAAGAGATAGAGCAAAAATAACCTCAGATTCGAATCAGTGACGTCGTCAGCTTCAATAGGACCAAATTTTAAGCCAATCGGACAAAGTTGATGTTTTTCTCCCCACTTTCACTCCCCACAACTTTTAAACGGCTCAACCGATTTTCATCAAACATATCTAGGAACACTCGCACATAAGTCACTTTTAATACAAAAAACACTAAATTGAAATCACCGCATGCGTTCGGGAGTTACGATGCCATAGGCAGACAGATAGACAAACAGAGAGACACGTCAAACTTATAACACCCCTCTTTTTGCGTCGGGGTTAAAAAGGGTAGAATACGTCGTATATAAAATATATGTATAAAAGCAATCAAATCTAAAAAATGTTTTTAAAAGAGCTTGCTAAACACGAATGTAAGGTTAGAATTTTAAAATTTCATAATGGCGATCCTATTATGGTTCCACCATTTTGTAATTTTATAATTGTAACTCCAGATTCGTGAGAAGCGATCCCGAAAACTCATATTTGCATACCCAACTCAAACTTCAAGCACAAAAATTAAAACCACATTCTAAGTCCGCCATTTTGAAATTTTGAAAAACTAACTATTAATTAAAAACCTATAAGCTGTAGGTTCTTTTCGAATAATTAATAATAAGGATTATTTAGACAGTCAGGGAATTATATATAAGAGACTTCTAAGCAGCTACCATTAAAATATCTGAGTAGCATATGAAGGGGTTTCAATAATGTTTTTCTGAGAATAAGATTAAGAGTAATGATTAAATTTAATTTAATTTGCCTTGGGGGCCATTGCAGCTCTGCCATTTTAAAATATAAAAATAAAAGACGAAATTAATTTAATTTAATTTAATTAAGCCCAAGCGTGTTGATTTGTCTTAAAAATTAAACTGTAAGCTAGGGGGTGACAAGTTTGACAGATAATGACTCATATATATTGTATACTTATTATATTATAAAGGCAAATCCGAAGACATTTTGCTGCCATTGTCTTATATTAATTTAGTTTTGTTATCTTACTTAATCTTTATTAAATAAATAAATATTTCAAAAGCTTGACAAATATGTAAATATTTCGTTCCCTTAACTGAATATTTAATCAAATATTTAAGGTAACATTTAAAAGCTTTCATTAAGAAGGATTAACCGTTTAAGTTACAACGTTACACGAAATTCTTCTTTATACAACAAATAATTCGGGATATCAACTTTTTTTTTTATTTCATTCTTTTTTTACCGCTTATATGCGTTACTATTAAAAACAGTATAAAAGCTGATTAAAACAAATTGCTTTCATTGAAACCGTTTAAAGCTCAACCGTTTTTAAAGCTTTCCCACGCCAGTGTTTCAGTGTTGTTAAACGTTTGCTGATGACAGCTGAAAATCTCTGCAATTGATTGCCCTTTGCAGTCATGTTAAATTTCTTGGAAAAATTGCAGCTGCTGCTGTCTATCAAAAAGGTTTTCTTAGAGTCTTCATCTTCTAGTCAATTTTCTTTTTTTTTATAACTTTTGTTTCTTAATTTGGATAAATTTTTTCTCCAAAGTGTATCATGGAAAATGAAGCAATTGTCGAAGTAAACTTACTCAACTAAGCAAAAGCAAACAACAGCAGATTACAATCTACAACTGGTCAAAGTGAATAAAGTTTCCTGCAATCTTTATCTGTTTCCTGTTCCTGCGCCATTCTCGCGCAATATTAGTGTGAAAAGGATACAAAAAAAAGATTAAAGATTAAATATTTTTTATTTTTATACCTTGTAGCTATGGGAATAAGGGCTTAATAGATTGGGGTAATATAAATTGATGAAAGTGTATTTCGGTCCCAGGCAGCTGTTGTTGTTGAGCAGATTTAAGATGGCCTCCAATACCTTCTTCAATACGTTTTAAATATTAAAGAAAATTAAATTTAAGCTCTAAAGGGATGTGAACTAGTTCATCGGAACTAATCCAGTAGTGGCATCCGACTAGGGGATACTCTGTACGCAGAAAGTAAATAGGTGTAATGAATTTTGTATTAATGAGGGTAGGTGGATCAAGATTAGTGACATCCTGCGGCTTATTTTTGAGAGAAAAAAATGTTGACTGCAACTATCGAATAAACTCGATTTAATCAATTTTCTTATTGCTTTTATTTCTATTGAGACCGAAAAATCTTCAATCAAAAATCGGCTCCGCATCTACATATTTTCGATATATCGAGAACTGCCAATTCGACGATGAATAATCCAAATCGATCTTGGTATGTTCAAATACTACAAAAAAATCGGCTTAGCATCTACATATCATCGAAAACTAAAAATTCGACAATGAATAATCGAAGTCTACCTTGAAAAGTTCGATATATAAATAATTCGGCTCTGCATCTATACATCATCGATATTTTCTCTTATTTCTATTGAGACCAAAAAATCTTCAAGTTTCTTAAATTATAATATTTTTTGAGATTGAAGGAAGCCAAGAAAAACCTAAAATAGTGACCACTATCTTTATTTTTGGATTTTTTTAGTAACTCCACTTACTCCTTTATTTTTAATACGCAGTACCCAAACCTATTCTTTTTTATATATACGTAGACCTACCTCTTCTTTTTCATATTCTCAATTTTTTTAATGCATTTTACTTTTGATAAGCAGCTACTCGGATAAAAATACAGTGAGACCTTTAAAGAGTCACCAACATCCTGACAATGAAAAACGCTTTAAATATTTAATACAAGTTTTAATACCAAAAGTGAAAATGTCAGCGTCCCTCTTGCGTAAGGAGTTGACTCCTTGCTAAGAAATGTAATCATACAACTTTTGTTTTTTCAGCTAAAACAAAAAATAAAAAAAAATAAAACTATGCTTATATGAGATAAAGAAAAACTATCAAAGTGTAATATATTTCGCATATCCTTCCGTCTACCTTTAAAAGTTACGAGTTTGCCAGAATGCCAAGTTTCGTGGGCATAAACTATAGGATGTGTGTGTGTGTGTGTTTGTGTGTGCGTGTATGATTGCGTGTGTGTGTTTGTGTATGTGTGTGTGCGTGTATGTTTATCCTTGTGAGTAGTTGCACTTGTGTGCGTTTCCGTGCAAATTGTTTCAAATGTATCGCAATTTAAAGCGAATTGAAAAGGCAGCCAACAGGCGCCATTTTGTTTTTGTGCTGAAAAGGCTTAACTGCGCTTTATTTTTATACCCTTAACTGAAAAGGGTATTTGCATAATCGTTAGTGAAAAGGATTTGGGTATAATGGTTAGATGGAAACAAGTAAGACTTGATTGAGTTTTTAGATAAAATATCGGTGTTACAAAAGAAATCGGTAAAGACTCAGTCTTTCTATGCATCTGTCAGTCCCGTCCTGTGTAGTCTACATGGAACAGCTGTTTCTAGAAGACTTGGTAAAAGACTTGACAGAAAGCTCCGCCTTGGTCTCTAGAAAGTCGCTTTCGATTTTTTAAAAGTTACCTGCCTTTTCCACAAATTAGTTTTTAGAAACATCCCAAAGCATCTAAGGCAAATATTGAGTTTCTAAAAGAAAAGTACTCCGTTAGATTTCTTAGACCGCTGAACTTCTTGAGCTCTACGAAAATATGAATTCATTTAAATGGACTATGATCAAGAGGTGGCTTTATGTTTCTATACAGAAAGTACTCTATAAAATCTTTTGCTTTTTACATGTTATTGACAACTAACAATCACATTCGATAGAACTTTAAACTGTATATAGTCTAAGACGATAACTTCATCCAATAGCTAATATCCAGAGCGTCCCTTGGCTTTGCAATTTTTTAATATTTTTATGGGCGAAGAAGCTCCAACGAGAAAGATTTCCAACGCAACTTATGTAAAAAGCCTGCGAAAGTCTCTTTTGGAAGAACTTACTAGCTGAAACTAAACTGTTGCCCCTCCTAAAAAATTTAGCTCTTTACTACCAAAGCCAAAGTTGACATTTTCGAAAAAAATTCGTTAAAAATTGTCAATCAAATATTCATCGAATAATATAAATCGATTTTGTACCTGGATAACTGAAATCAATTCAAGTCAATTTGCGTCTTCCTGATTGATACTTTAAAGCTGCGATATCTTTATAAAGTATCAAATCAAAGAACTGTCTATTGAGATTAAATTCTATATCGGATTAATTAGGTACTGATAAAAGTCGATGTTATCGGAGATATAATATATAGGTAATAGGTCATAAATATGATAATCGGAAACCTCTTTAAATTAAATAAGCATAACATCTGATCATTTTTTATTAAAAAAAGTTGAAAATTTGACAATGAATAATCCAAATAGATCTAGAAGTGTTTAAATATTCAAAACATTTCGATATATCGAGAACTGAAAATTTAACATATTCAAAAGATCAGATCCGCATTTATATTTCATCGATATATCGAGAACTGATAATTCAACAATGAAATAATAATATTTCTTGAAATGTTCAAATACTCAAAAAATCGGCTCAGCATCTATATAACATCGATATATCGAAAACTGAAAATTCTACGATGAATATTCCAAATCAACTTTGAAATGTTCGATATTCACTAAATCGGCTCTACATCTATACATCATCCATATCTCGAGAACTTAAAATGCGACAATGAATAATCCAAATTGATCTGGAAATGTTTAAATACTCAAAAAATTGGCTATCATCGATATAGAAAAACTAAAACTCCGCGATAAATCATCCAAATCAACTTTGACATGTTCGATATTCAAAAAATCGGCGCCCTTGTAATCTAGGAGGAAATATTTGGTATTCAGGCGTTCAAAATATTTTGAACATTTTTTCTAATTTCTCTTTCTAATCGCAGTGGGAATAACTTTCACAGTTTTTTGTATTAATACAGAACCTTTCCTTTCGTATTCACGGTTAAAAATCTCATTAAAATTTGGTTGGAGACTTCAACCAGTAAGCAAATAAATTATTTTTATTATTAATTAATACAGAATATTTGATAGATGCTCAAATCAATATCAATATATACTGTAACAAATATCTAGTATCGAACGAAATTCTTTAAAACGTGTTTCCAAAGCGATTCTAATCTTTATAGAGTACATTCTAGTCGTCATTTCCCAACTGCAGCTGGTTCACTTTTTATTTCCTTTTTGGGTTATTGCTGCTTTTTTTTTTGACAAATTTAGATTGGTAACCTTCGATGCCAAAAAATTGCCAGGCAGAAAAAACCGCATTGGCATAGAACAAAAAACAAAAAAACGAAACACACAAACAGATGGAAAGTAACGCAAATGGCTACAACAACCAAACAGGACAACAAATCCTTGGCTACTGTTTCCGTACAAGTTTAAATTGTGTCAATTTTTTGTTTATTTTTTATTTTCACCCTCACAATTTTTTCGGTTTCTCGTTTTTTTGTTGGTTGGTGATGAAATGCAAAAACTTTTTGGCAACGGAGAGACAAAGTGTTCCCAAAAAACAACAACCACAAAAACAATTTTCCAAAACACGTACCAAAAAAAAAGGAAGCTCATGAGAAAAATCTCAACTAAGACAAACAAAATATATATATATATATATATATATATATCACGATAGCAAAAGTTTTTCTTATAGCTAAAGTTTAAGGAGTTTTTTGTAGACAGCTCCAAAAAAATGTTGAGCACGGGTTAAGGGTTAAGGGTTAAACAATATATAATAATTAAGCTAGGCCACAAAACCGCGCAAAGTTAAAGGCTAATAAATGAATTAGTTGGAGCTTGAGGAGAGAGCGGGGTTGGTGTATGCTTTTAGCCAGTAACTAAATATTTGATTTCTAATTAAGTACGTTTTTGTTGACCTGGTCAAGGCGCTCTCTTGGGTTAATCCTTTATGAACGCCACAAACGAAAATTTGAATATGCAGCCGATTGAAACGATTTTGTATGCGCCAATTAAAAATCGTTATGTATTGACGGTTATGGACAGGATTTTAGCCAAATACCAAAGAGACAAAAATATGAAACAAAATCTATCTGAAAAAAATATATACTATATAGTAGAGAGGAGGGAAAAACGTTTTGCAACCAATTATCTGTCTCTCTCTCTCTGTGTTGGATTACTTTACGGTTATGTGACTTTGTGGACATTTTTCTATGCTTAACAAAATTTAAGCTGACTTTAAATTGGGAGATTTTCAATGCAATTATTTTGGTTAGAAATAAGAGTATTGAGCGTTAACAGAACAAATAAATTTTATTTAGAATTAAATGTTTTGAAATTTTGCAGGTTATGTGTTAAATTTTGTATTTCACTTGAAATTTCCATTTCGTTGCTCTGAGACGTATTCAATGCGATTATTTTGGGTAAAATTAAATGAATTGAGTGTTTAAGAGAAAACATTTTTATACCCTGTACCTGTTAGTACCAAGGGTATATTAAGTTTGTGCAAGCCGAAAATGTATGTAACATATAGAAGGAGACGTCGGAGACACCCCAAAGTTACCTAAAATATGATCAGGGTGAATAGAGAAGTCGATATACCCGTGTCCGTCTGTCCGTCTGTCCGTCTGTCCGTCCGTCTCCCGTCCGTGTGAACGCCTAGATCTCCGAGATGGTAAGAGCTAGAGTTACCAAACTTTACATTAGATCCCATATTATTCCATAGGAGGCAAGTTTATTTTATTTTTTTGATATCGAGGATAAATTATATAGCTCCCATGGGAGTGTTTGAGACGACCTCGAAAAAAAAAAGCGTTTTAGATGGATAATTCGTTTGTTTATGAAGATATCGTAACCAAATTTGGCAATCAGAGATTTTTATAGTTCCCAAACATTGTACCAAATTTGATCGAAATCGGTTGACTATATCATATAGCTCCCATAGGACCGATCGGCCAAAATAACTTTTTAAAGAAAAATTGGCTATATTTCGTTTTTTAATAAAGATATCCTAACCAGATTTGGCGTTTGGAAATTTTTTAGACCACTTAAGCAATGTGCCAAATTTGAACAAAATCGGTGGACTATATCATATAGCTCCCATAGGTCCGATCTTCCAAAACATCGATTTTTTAACAAAATTTGTTGTGTTTCGTTTGTTTATTAAGATATTGGGACCAAATTTGACATTCGTGAGTATTTTATAGTTCCTAAGCACTGTACTAAATTTAATCCAAATCGTTTGACTAGATCATATAGCTCCCATAGGACCAATCGGTCCAAAAACACGTTTTCTATACAAAATTCGATGTGTTTTGTTTGTTTGTAAAGATATTTGAAATAATTTTGGCGTTCATATCTTTTTTAAGGTATTTAAGCACTGTGTCAAATTTTATTGAAATCAGTTGACTATATCATATAGCTCCCATAGGAACGATCAGTCAAAAAAAAAATTTTTTGCTTAAAAATTCTTCTGTTTTTGGTTTTTTGTGAAGAAATCGGACTTTATTACAAGCTAGTGGTACAGGGTATCCTAAAGTCGTCCGCGCCCGACTTTACGTCCGCCATTTTTTTTATTCCGAATTAAATGTTTAGGAAATTATCAGGTTATTTCTAAAACTTTCGCTCGAAATTTTCGTTTTATAATAATAACTATCTCTATGTTATAAAATTTGTAATTTTTTAAGTTTTTTAGTGAATAATGAAACTTCTGTAATCTCATCACTTGTCCTATCTACCAAAATAATATAATGAAATTTAATACGATACTAGATACAAGAGAAATTAATACCGAGTTGTCACGAAAATATTCAAATTTATGACAAGAAATATTCTATATCGACTTTGAAATTTTCGATATTTAATGAATTGTCTCAGTATCGGTACCTTAGTTACATAATAAATTATACCTTTCAGTCCTTGAGGAGCATAGCGCATATGTAGGTACATATAATACATGTATTTCAAATTTTTGCTACCTCGAAATACAGATATATATCCTATATATATATTTATATATTCGATATATACTCAAAACGAATCGATTTTGTTTAGTATCATCAATGTTCTATGCCCGTCAACGAGGAATATCCTTTTTAAAGGCGTCTTTTTTTAGAAGTGTATGTTGGAAAGTTTCATCCTCAGTGGCTTGTAAATTACCCAGTTAGACATTTTCTTGAACCTTTCAAAGTTGCAGGGGTCGAGGAGTTGTTTGGGTTGACGTAGGGCAGCCATGCCGATGCAGTACAGTAATTGTTTGGTGATGTCACAGAAGCGTTCAAGCCCAATTAGTGGTTTTGCAGCACTTTTTCTGGCCAGTTTATCCACTGACTTAGAAATGTTTTTGTGACCTGGGGTCCTACAAAAGGAAACTTTGTTTCATTGTCCTAGAACAGTGGTGGGTCGTCTTTCAATTGACATAACCCGCGAGGCAATTGCACCAAAATCTGGTCCAGTCTTTCTCTCGTTTTTGCTTGATTGCGGCTCTTGCTCTCTTGTGCTCTTTTGCTTACTGACCTGCTTACTCACTCAAAGAAATGTTTGTTTACATGAGTTTTGCCCCCCACTGCTCTAGATGATTAGGTTTGACTCTGAACCAATTTTTAGCCAGCCATCGCCAGTCTTGATAGTATGGGACAGGTTCTTATAGCTCCTGTCATATATTTGCAGGATAGCCACTGTATCGTCATAAGAAGTAATTTTGAACAAATGCTTTCATGTTGTACTTTCTTAGGCGAGTATCGGCCTTTTGATCATTAGGTATGAAACTTAATCTTGGGCGATATTCCCATTATGCGTCGGCTAGTGTAAGAAATCTCTAATAAATATTTGCCACGTTTAGTAAATAAGACCATGACCTGACTTCTCTGTCAAATATGTTATCCATAATAAACCACCCTATGAGACGGAGTTGCCGCATGTTCGGCAGATTATAGCTACTAGTAAATGGAACAAAACCTTTAGATAATAAAGAATTTTTTTGTAGAAATCTTGATTTATTTTGGAATACCGATATTTTTTCTGTATTCGATTGTTGTTTTCCTCGTTGTAGGAGCGCAAAAAATCGTAAAGGTAAATGTGGTGAATTCGGAATATATTTTTCGTACATTTTTGGTGTGACGCAAAAAATTATATTTTGGAAATTCAAAATTGTCTTGTTCTGGGCATTGAATACATTTTGTCAAAATTTCGAATTGATTGGAACATTTTTTGTCAGGTAAATTGATTTCCGAGCAAAAAATTTTAAATTCTTGATTTTCACTAATAACTGTTGCCTTGTCTGAAATAACACTTCTTTTGTTTGATTTTTACTGTCTTTAGTATTTCCAACCAATCACCCGAACTTGGAACCGGTTTACGGGGCTTAATTTCACATTTTTTGTAAGTTCCCTTCATTTGAATACAGAAACAATTGAAATCCGTGGTATTTCCCGCATTTCGAAACTTTCGGACTCAACCGAAATCGAGTTTCCGATTCAGTCCTAATCGACTTTTTCGAAGTAGAGTAGCATCATATAGATTGTAAATAATATAATTGATAATATAGTATATCCATTACATTTGATTTTACTCGAGATAATGTTGAAGTTTTAACGACAGAAGAACTTACCAGTTTCAATTTTTATAGAAAAATTATACTAAAATATACTATCAAAAACTATGCACAGTGGTACGGCAGCCGCAAAAGCGTGGCAAAAATAGAATTTACGATGAAACTAATGTAATACATTCATCGGATTGAGAATTTCCCAGGGATCAAGATGAATAGTTTAGTTTCTACAGCCTCTCAAAGTGGAGTATATTTTCAGCTTTAAAAAAATACCAGTTTTTTGAATAAAACTTCGTATTTAAGATTGTTTTGTAAAGAACTACGCAATCTATTACTACTTTTTTAGATTCTTTAAGAAGGTGCATGAAATCTTCTGGTTGTTTCCATACTTACTTCCGTTTACCTGAACCAATGTATTTGGACTTGTTTTCGATTCACGATTCTATATAAAATTGAGCAGATTAATTTATTTTCCAATTGGTTTTTCTAAGAAAATGCAAATAAAAATTAATTCCTTGCTAAAGATATAAATAAATACAAGATCTCAAGAAAATTTTTAGATTTTTATACCCTGTACCGTATGGTACAAAGGGGATATTAAGTTTGTGCAAGCCGAAAATGTATGTAACATATAGAAGGAGACGTCGGAGACACCCCAAAGTTACCTAAAATATGATCAGGGTGAATAGAGAAGTCGATATACCCATGTCCGTCTGTCCGTCCGTCCGTCTGTCCGTGTGAACGCCTAGATCTCAGAGGTGGAAAGAGCTAGAGTTACCCAACTTTCACATTAGATCCCATATTATTCCATAGGAGGCAAGTTTATTTTATTTTTTTGATATCGGAGATAAATTATATAGCTCCCATGGGGGTGTTTGCGACGACCTCGACAAAAAAAGCGTTTAGATGAATAATTCGTTTGTTTATGAAGATATCGTAACCAAATTTGGTATTCGAAAGTTTTTTATAGTTCCCAATCACTGTACCAAATTTGATCGAAATCGGTTGACTATATCATATAGCTCCCATAGTACCGATCGGCCAAAATAACTTTTTTAAAGAAAAATTCGCTATATTTCGTTTTTTAATAAAGATATCGTAACCAGATTTGGCGTTTGGAAATTTTTTAGACCACTTAAGCAATGTGCCAAATTTGAACAAAATCGGTTGACTATATCATATAGCTCCCATAGGTCCGATCTTCCAAAAATCGATTTTTTAACAAAATTTGTTGTGTTTCGTTTGTTTGTTAAGATATTGGGACAAAATTTGACATTCGTGAGTATTTTATAGTTCCTAAGCACTGTACTAAATTTAATCCAAATCGTTTGACTAGATCATATAGCTCCTATAGGACCAATCGGTCCAAAAACACGTTTTTTATACAAAATTCGATGTGTTTTGTTTGTTTGTAAAGATATTTGAAATAAATTTGGCATTCAGATCTTTTTTAAGGAATTTAAGCACTGCGGCAAATTTTATTGAAATCGGTTGACTATATCATACAGCTCCCATAGGAACTGATCAGTCAAAAAAAAAATTTTTGCTTAAAAATTCTTCTGTTTTTGGTTTTTTGTGAAGAAATCGGACTTTATTACAAGCTAGTGGTACAGGGTATCCTAAAGTCGTCCGCGCCCTACTTTACGTCCGCCATTTTTATTTTTTATTTTAACAACTTTTTATATTTAAAGCCACTGTTTAATTTTATCGATATGTTATACTGCATAAATTAAAAACTAGTCGATGAAAACCTAAAATGTATCGATACTTTAATAAAGATACATTTTATTTCAGATTAATTGTACCTAACAAAAATTATTTTTACAAATTTAAGTACCCCAAATTCTTTCTTTAATTGCAGCTGTTAACTTTTTTTTTTTTTTATGAGAATAAACGCTTAATGTTTAAGCCAATTTTGTCAACCATTTTAGCCCGCCACAACAACACATGTGAGAAATGCGCCATTTTGTCCACATCTCCCAGCAGTCGCAGCGCTCGTAAATTGTCTTAAGTGCGCCCGTTCCCTGGTTGCCCCGCCCACACCACTCTAGTGGCATTAACCATTCTTGCCGCCTTTTACACATTGTTGTAGCAATTGGCTTAAACTTGCAACGCATTATAGCCAAACCACAAGCCAAACTTTGGCATAGTCCAAAAACTACTTGTGAATTGTAACAGAAAGTTCCTCCCTTTGGAGTAGCGCAGCCTTTACAGCTTCCATTAGCATGTGTCCTTGTGGTAAGACTGGAGCTTGATTTAAGTTCTTTTTTGGGTTAGTACGGAAAGTTATATAAACTCGATAGAAAGTTGTGAGTTTTGTTTGTGAGTATGGATAGATACACTGCTTGACGGCCGCCCAAGCAGTATTTGATTTGGATTTGTCCCTCTAATGAGGCTTTGATTAGTTGTTAGTTCGTCTTGTCTTAACTTGTTTAGCTTTAAGTGATTACTACTTTCTACCAAGTTAGTAATTTGTCACAGAACTGGCAACTGATTCGAGTTGACTTATTAATCTAGATTTAGCAGCTATACATTATAGATGGCTTTGGCGGTTAAAGTAGGTCAATCGATACTACTCTGCCACATAAATTTATGTATGTAGCCTGGGAACACTGCACTTAAGCTATTGTTTTCCATAATTCACTCAGTTGTGGGTGGATACCCCTAGATAAGGAAAACTTTTGAGCAACGTCTTTTAAACTAATTTCCTGCTGCTTTTTTTAACTTTTATTTTTATACAGTAAGTGCGCTTCAAGTTTATCTTTTGACAGCTCCGAAATCAAATCAATTTAATTAAAGACCTTTCCATCATTATTATTAAATTCGATCAAAAAGAAAACAATCATATTTTACGGCTGTGCAATAAAATAAAAATATATATATAGCTATCATATAAAAAATAAAAGAAAATGTGGAAAATTGTGGAAAATTGTGTGTGTGTGTTTGCACTTGATTGACATAAAATGTTATTTATGGTTCAATGAATTTCAATTCCAAAAGGCGCTGTACTATTTTTAAAACGAATCCCTTTGTGCAGGATACGCTAGATACTCTGCTTTATTGAGCCTGTTGTATAGTGTATGGCAGGAATATTTACATTTTGTGGCAATTTTATGGTCTAAAAGGCTTGCTCCATGTTTATTGCGCTGAAGTTGGCTAAAAACAAAACAAAACAAAATATTTTGGTGTGTTCTATGCATAAAATTATCGCTCGTAAAGGCTTTAATAAACATTATAGTTGTTGCTTTTTTTTAAAGCTCTTGCAAATGTTTTATTTCTATTCACTAAGTTGGGATTTTTATGGCGTAGACTAGAAAAATTGTGGCTTCTGAGCATAACCAGTTAAGTGCACTTGTTTTGAGAAGTGTCTGTGGAAAAGTTTTTCTCTGAAAGAAGCAGATGGACCTGAAGAGAACCTTAAAGCTTTAAGAAGCTTTCACGGCTCGAATTCTATCAAAAAAACGACAACAGCCAAGAGTTTCGAAATAACTCTAAAAATCTCTGTTAAATATCGATGTATATGTAATATCAATATAAGGGGTTTTCCAAAAAGAGGTGTTATTTTGAAACACCCGGTATTTCGGTAGCTGTCACTTTTGAAGCTTTTATTCTTCGACATTTGACAAGTAGAAACTTCGCCATTACTAAAAATTGAACAAAAACTGTGAAAATCTTGCAGTCACAGTTCGCAAAACTAAAGCATTTTTGGGTCGTCGTGAAGCACCTAGTCGGACCGCAATACAGGAATTGGGACAAGTTAGTGATGTGAAGAATAAAACCCGTGCACGTCACTCAAGAACAACTGAGAATATTGCTGCTGTAGCCCAAAGTGTTGAAGAAATCCCAGGTTTGTCCATTCCTAGTCGTTCTTTGGAATTGGGCATTCCACAAACGTCATTACACCGCATTTTGCTTAAGGCTTATAAAGTTCAGTTAACACCAGAACTCAAGCCAGCCGATAATCAACAACGTCGTGCCTTTGCTGATTGGGTCCTTGAAATGCATGAAAATGAACCGGAATGGTCAATAGATTGCGCTATCGAGAGATGATTAATGATTTTTTATGATCGGAGTTGGATGGTATTAATCTGGACAACGTTTACTTTCAACAAGACGGCGCTACGTGCCACACAAGCAACGCTTGTTGCTCTTTTACGGGAAAAGTTTCCGGACCGTGTTATCTCTTGAAGAGGTGATCACAATTGACTATCGAGATCTTGTGATTTAACACCTTGCGGCTTCTTCCTTTGGGGCCACGTGAAAAATAAGGTCTACGCCAACGGTCCAGCGTCGATTCAAGACCTCAAAGATAGAATTCGTGAGGCTATCGAGGACATGGGCACTTTGAGATTTGGTTATGAAAAATTTCATAAAAAGGATATGGTCCTGTAAGCGCGGTTGTGGTGGCCATTTGGCTGATGTTGTTTTTCATTATTAACGGCATACCTTCCTCTTTATTATGAAATAAACATCCGATCATTTATCTCAAAAAATGGAATTTTTCTTTCAATACCAAAATAACACCTCTTATTGGAAAACCCTATATAATCAATGTAAATCTATTGGAACTTAATATCCCAAAGTATCGATAGTAAGAAGAGGAAGAATATGGAGCTGTAAAAAGAAGACATAGAATAAGGAACTAGTAAGCAGTACACACGTTCATAATAATCTCCATAAATTTTTTTTGGCGAATAATGAGTTTTTTTATAAACTTTTGGGGCCGCTCTATCAAAGTTCCAACTCCTAGCACGTCGGGGCTCTGAGATAATCTTCAAATACACTGCCTTGGACTTAAACTTATTTGTCTCCGTATTGAAATATTTCAACTAACTTGATCTGCAGAGTGATTATACGATACTGTTTTATATCTCTAACTAAATTAATATGATGAGGGACTATAAGCTTCTGTTGGCATATAAGTTCTATATCTCCAGCTCTTGTGGTTTTCGACGGTTCATACGGACGGTTAAATTTGATAGATAGACCTTGCTCAATTGCTACTCGAGCTTATGAAAAGTTTTTTGGTATAAAGGATTTATGGTCCGCCACGCCTCCTTCTGCCTGTTGCAAACGTTGCACGAATCTACTAGGGGCGGCAGTTGGGACTTATCGTCCCAATTCACTTAGGACAAGAATAGATACCGCTACGGTTGACCCTTCAACACTCTTCCCCTCTCTACAGGTCTCCTATTTGAGATGTGTCACAGCCATCCGGCGGCCTGAATGAACCTTTTGGACTCTGTTCTGAGAGCTCAAATAAATCATTTAGAAAATGAGACTTAAGGAAGCAAAACCTTGTCCTGCACAATTCAGGGCAGTGGCAAAAATGGTGTTCCACTGCCTCCAGCTGCTCCTCATCACCTCAGCATCTATAGAAATGGTGGTTGGGACCATTTAATTTGGCTGCTTGGATTCCCACCAGCCAATGTCTGATGAAAGCACGCAATACTGTCGAGCATTGGGTTCTGTTTGTACAACAAAGTTCCTTAGTTCTTAGTTAGTCGGCCAAGTTTGCAGTGATCGATGTGTTCGATATCCAAATCTATGTTTGGTTCACAATGAGAGCCAAATGGTTCGTCCTAAAGGAGTATGCTAGTAGTTCCTTCTCAAGCCAGTTCACCAGCAATACAGTTGCCCTCGATATCCAAATGTCCTGGGATCCATGGACTGAAAGCCAGTCAGCCATCTTCTTCAAAGACGAGCGACAGTTGTTCACTGACTTCGTGCAACGAAGCTAGGGATTTAATAGCTGCTTGGCTGTCCGAGTGGATACAGATGTTCTCATTCGTACTCATAAGCTTCTTATTGTTGTCAGAGCCTTCTGGATGGCAATAACCTCTGCCTGAAAGACACTACAGGGATCAAGGAGCCGGAAGGCTGTTCTGACAAGAACAT
>JBAMAX010000494.1:0-98294 GCA_037043745.1 Chymomyza amoena
AAATAAGAGAAAGTTTGGCTTTTAAATCATCAAACTTATCTATATTTGCTTCCTCAACGGTAGGTTCTCAACTTTCACGATTGCCGAAACGAACTCCTTCGGAGTTATGGAGTTTCTGAACAACTCAAATAATTTTACGTTTTCCAAAGACATCGTTACACTTATGAAATCACTGCTTGCGAATTATATTTAAAAATACTTTTTACTGCAATGTGTGTTCTTTTAAAGTCAAAACAAAACTGTTATGTTTCTGATGTATTCAGGCAAATATATACAAATATTAAGCCTTTATCCAGGAAAAAGTAACAGGTACAAATTAAATTATATTATATGTTTTACAACTACCTGGAAATACAAAAAAAGGATTGATTAACCCTTTTTTTCAAATGTCACAGGTAGGCTAATTTTTTTCTAAAGTCGAAATATAAGCAAACAACTCTCAATTTAGTGGCCTGCCTCTAGTGCATATTCTTCTTCGTATACCTGCGGCAGTATATTTTGTAGTTGGGTTTCCAGGCTTTTACTGGTCTTACAGCCAAACACGCAAATGCACTCAAATAATCTTTTTAGAGTAGGTAAATAGATTAATAACAAACATATTTACGTTAAAAACAAAAAATACAGTAAATTGGGTTTTTTTTATATTTTCTTCCAAAGTTGAAAAAGTGGCCAAAATATAGTGGTTTAGGCAAACGGAAAGAAAAAATAATAATTTTGTCGCCGGAGAACTAGCCGCTGAGCGTCGCAAAGGGCCTAGCCGCTGACGATGTCAAGTGGCTGATCGTCTGGGGTCGCCTTTCGTCGCTGAGGGTCTAGTCGTTGAGCGTTGTTGAGGTTCTAGCCGCGGATCGTTGTTGAGGGTCTAGCCGCGGATCGTTGCCAGATGCTCGTGGTGTCCAGTGTTGCCTTCGATTGAGTAATATGAGTTGGGGATGAAGTGAAGCGTTGTGTTAACTCCTCCCCCCTTAAGCACGAACGTCCTCGGTCGATACAATGTAACTTATCAATTAGCATTCCTTTACTTTTATTAATATATTGTTTTCTTTTGGTTTTACAGTTATAGTCTTACATTCGATTATATTAATTTCTTTATCTGATAATACTACTGGTTTACAATATCTGACTTCGCCGGATTCACTGCATAGACGAAATTCGTTATTTATTAATTGCGATTCAAATTAAAGACTTGTATTTTGAAAATTTGAACTTATGAATAGTGCAGTGTTAAAATTAATTTTTTCTTTTAATAATTAATATTTAATAATGGTAATAATGCAATTCATATAAGTAATACTACAAACTTTATGTTTTTTTCTTTATTTTTTTTAATATTTTGGACTTATAAAATATTGCAGTGTTAAATGTTTTGCTTCTTTTAATATTCGGTAATGTAATACTGCATTACAAATTTATTTTATTTTCTTTGTTTTTTTTTTCTTTTTCCACTTAATATTTACTCTATTATAACGAATATTTTCTTTATTTTTTATTGGTTTCCGTTTAGTATATTTTTTTATTTTTTTTTATTTATCTTTTTTTAAAATTTCTTTATTTATTCCTCTTCTCTAAATTTTCTTTTTTATTTTACTTATTTTTTCTTTTCTTCTTTCTACTTATTTATTTTCGTTTTTTCAATTTTTAAATTCTTTCTTTTTGAAGAATTTTTTATTTTATTTAGTTTATTTCTTAGTCAGTTTAAGATTATTTAATTTATTTACCAATACGGTGCATCTTCCGGCGACTTGAGTGGATGTCCTCCTTTTTAGCGATTTTGCCTACTAGGGATCCTACGTCGAGTACCTTTAAGTCCGGAACGTCTGGGCGCTGGGCTTGCAGAACTGAGGTGCTTCGATTTTTTGGAGAATTGGTTTTCGGTTTTCGCTTTCTTGTTCGAAGAAAAACGAATTTTAACCGGGGTTTTCTCTTGTCTAGGGCACAGACAAGGTAATGGGTGGAGACCGTAAAAGTTCAATTTTAATTCGCTCACTTTTGATTACGCGAAAGTACACTGAAATTGGTTTTTTACCACCGAATCTTTAGTGTTTGAACTTTTAAACTGTCCCTGCTCGGGCGCCAATTAAAAAATCACTTTTTTATTTAAAAGAAACTTTATTTAAAAATTTAATATTTAACTTAAAACTAATTCGCTTGATAGAAAGAACAGAACTGTCACAAAACCGCCTACAGCAGGACTGCCTTGGCAGACCTGACTGCAGCGGAAATGCCTCGACAGACCTTAGTGTAAACTCTAACAATGACTCTAATCTTAATACTCTAACAGTTGTATTTATAACTAGGAAATGCTGGCAATGTTCATGCTGGATGCGGCGCTGCCGTTTTTGATATTTTATGGTTACGGCTGCGCTGCCGCTGCTCAAGGGTTTATCCGCCGGCGCTGTCAAGTGGCGGCATCGTCCGGTGTCGCCTTTTGTCGCCGGAGAACTAGCCGCTGAGCGTCGCAAAGGGCCTAGCCGCTGACGATGTCAAGTGGCTGATTGTCTGGGGTCGCCTTTCGTCGCTGAGGGTCTAGTCGTTGAGCGTTGTTGAGGTTCTAGCCGCGGATCGTTGTTGAGGGTCTAGCCGCGGATCGTTGTTGAGGGTCTAGCCGCGGATCGTTGCCAGATGCTCGTGGTGTCCAGTGTCGCCTTCGATTGAGTATGCGATGAGGGATTAATATGAGTACTTGAAATAGCGTGGGAGTTGGGGATGAAGTGAAGCGTTGTGTTAACTTATATAACATTAATAGAAATATTATTGATATATTTTCTATATATATTATGTTATTATATGTACGTATATATTGCTGGCATGAGGCATTTATAATTAATTATGGAAGGCATAAAATAAAGAGAATATATCATTTATCATGTTTATCATGTATATATTTTATATATGATAAGTGACATACATGCGGAGATGGAAGTTCATATAACAAGTATGCATTTGCAGATTACAATGGAAGTTCATATTACAAGTATGCATTTGCAGATTGCCGTTACGCGTTACGGTCGTTACACTTTTTCATGAGTGACTCTGAGCCACAACCTAATTTAAGACGTTGTCACGTCAAAATGTGTATTAAAATTGTGTGTACATGCAAAACCAAAACGAGTGGAATGAAAGTAAGGTGTTCTGGATTTAGACAAAACAAATCTTCGAAATGTGTGTTGTCGTGTTCCACAAGTAAATTCGAACATAATTTTATTAATAGATGGCTTAAAATATGTATATAAAATAAATTGTACAAAATTGGTAAATAAATTAAAAATATTTGTCTCAGAAAGATGTTGGCAGAAATAAAAATTAAATCAATGAAGTGGATGCTCGAAAGCTTGTGGTAACTCTACAAGTGAACTTATCGATGGTTGATCAGCTGATCAGCTGGTAATTTGCTTGGAATTTGGCGGACTTTTTAAACAAACATCAATGATCCGCTTTTTTTTTGTTAATTGTAGTAATAAATTTTTGAAGGGGCAAAAAAGGAAGTGCTAAGCAAAACACAATCCCAACGTTGCCAAATGTTGGTAAATTTGCAAGCACTAACGATGTCAACAACAGGAAATTCGACTGTAAGAAAGAAATGTGTCTGTTTAAGCGATGATAATTAACCGCATGACCAAAACAATTGTGAAACGCTTATGGGAAAAAAACAAACAATCAGGCCTGTTCTAGATTTCGACTCGTTTTGAAAAGTCATAACGAGTGCATTCCGACAACACTTCGAATCGTTTTCGAATCGTTTTCATTTAGACCAGAAGCAGCTGTGTTGTTTATGTTTGTTTATATGGCGCTAAATTGAAATGAAAGCGACATCATGCAGCAGCCGTCTTTTAAAAATGGACACGTTGTAAAAAATTAAGCTATTTGTAGTTTGCATTTTAGTTTTATAAGTATAATATATAAATTTTCGCCAACTCTATGTGTTTATTTTATTTTAGTCAACAAATTATTTTAAGCAGCAGTTTCAGAGTCACCTTTAGTTACTTCTCTGCTATATTCCCCTTTGTTGAATTGTTGTTTATTTCCCATAAGCATTTCACAATTGTTTTGGTCATACGGTTAATTATCATCGCTTAAACAGGCACATTTCTCTCTTACAGTCGTATTTTTTGAAGTTAACATCGTTAGTGTTTGCAAATTTACCAACATTTGGCAACGTTGGTATTTTGTTTTGCTCAGCACTTCCTTTTTTACCCCTTCAAAAATTTGTTAATTCAATTAACTAAAAAAGGCGGATCATTGATGTTTGTTTATAAAGTGCGGCAAATTCCAAGCAAATTGCCAGCTGATCTGCTGATCAACCATCGATAAGTTCACTTGTAGAGTTACTTCAAGTTTAAGAGCATCCACTTCATTAATTTATTTTTTTTACGACCAATTTCCTCCCAGTCGATAACTCGTAAAACGCACGTAAAAAAAAAAATTTTTCAGTGATTTCCTCCCAAATGAAAATTTATCAGATGATAGTTTATGTATTGTTTTTAATAAATAAATAAGTCAGCCGACTATATGTTGGTGGAATGTTTGTCAGCTGATGCCCTAAAGGTGTAACGTAGGAGCTAGTCGGAAACATTTATAGCCTAAGTAAATGTGTCAGCTGACGAGTTTTCCCCCAACTTACTGCCAGCTGATTTGTTTTATTACTTACAGGATTATGTCAATAATCAGCACAAAATTTTTTTTTCGAGAGAAAATGACGTACTTAAAGTTATTCAACATTACATTTAATGTGCAAACTGAAATGCATAATTTTATGGCAATTTTTCGATTAAATCCATTTTTTTATGTGAACTTTTTAAGAATATTTATCTTAAGAATAGAAATAAATAAATATTTTGCTAAACACATCAATTAATTTATAATTTTTCAATATTTAAATTAACAATGTTTAAATGTAATACAAAAAGTTCTTTAATTATGTTTGTTAAATTAATCATTTTCATTTTCGCTTCTGCTCATCTCACTTTCTTCTCTTTCTGATTCACTGTCAGAGTCGCTGTCAGAGCTGTTTTCCACCATGTCTTCATTATCGTCATCTGTTTAAAAATACAAAAAATAATTTAGTATACACGTTTGACGTTACACGAATAAAATTTTAAAAAAATTCTTACCTTCTTCTGATTGAGTTATTTCATCAATGGATTTTGGTAACTGAGTACCAGAAAACCACATGAATTCATATCTGCTATCTATTTCTACCCAGCCATAATCATAAGGATCATTGACAGTTGGTACTCTCAGGTATGCGTGAGCCCAAATTACAGAAATATAGCATTTCCTCAGAAAATGATTATATAATTCCGTTTTGCACGGCGGAAGAGATGAGCCATCAATACCTTTCTTAGGTAATCGAAACGAATTGTCATTGTCCAGAAATTTGTATGTTTTTTGAAACAATGCTACTCTTGCCTCATTTATACATTTCAATCGTTTCAAACCATATACATTACACAGAAACTCTTGTATTTTATCGAAGAAGTCAAGTCTCTTCTCAGATGGTTGTGACAATTGGATGAAACATTCAGTGTATTCTTCAGATTTTTCCATTATTGAAAATGGGCGTTTTTTGCCCTTCTTAAAAAATGCCGGGTTGTAATCGCACCCTGAGAATGCGTGAAATGCAGGAAGCGCAGCACTTACATTTACTCCTAGTGCTTTATGTAATTGTGTTACGTTGATAAATCTTTGGTTCTTTCCGACACCGACTTCCATACAAATTTGGATATCTTCAGCAATATTACCCATATTGGCTAACATAATTATTAATACGTCAGTATCAGAACAACGAATCGTTACATTTGCATTAAAATCTAACTGGCAAACGTGGAAAATTATTTTTGTGTCGGCTTCTTCGTGAGCTGGACACGAAAGTGTTTTTTCTACCGTTTTTACCACTTTAGAATCTTTAACTATGCACTTAAAACAATCGTCAGCATTGACATAAATTGTTTTATTATTAATATATGGTGCCATATAATTTTCTTCCCAATTTTCAATAAAAAACTGTACAAGTGCTTCTTTAAAGTTGGTACTTTTTAACTCAATTGAAAAATCTTTTTTTCGCACTTGGTTTGGACCATCGATACGGAAGTTTACTTGTTCCATACCTCGGAGCTTATGCTCAGTGTCTTTAATCGATGGGAAAATGTATCTATCAAAGGCAATGATAATGACTTGTGCTCTGTTTGCACAAATCATTTGCAATACTTTTTTTGAAATGTTTCCAAAGCTAAGCGGTACATCTTTCATCTGATGTAACATGAAATATTCATCGTAACGTCTGTATCTTGAGCAGGTTCAGATTGATTATATTTTTCTAATAAAGTCATCAAAGCCGACTTTTATGTTTTGCAATTGGTGCCGTCAAGGTGACACAGAGACAGTTAATGTATCCAAACTTTATCCAAATCAAGTACTTTTTTTAGAGAAATTTGAAGCTGTTGTCCGAATAAGTCACGCTGCATTCGCAGTTCCATCTCTCCACGCGCAACTGTAATTTTCTTTTTTTTAATCATGTCTGTGAAAGTATGACCCTTCAACTTAGAAATACTCTGCTCAAACTTGTTCGGGTCGTTTACGCAATTTTACACCTTTAGGGCATCAGCTGACAAACATTCCACCAACATATAGCCGGCTGACTTATTTATTTATTAAAAACAATACATAAACTATCATCTGATAAATTTTCATTTGGGAGGAAATCACTGAAAAAAAATTTTTTTTTTATGTGCGTGGGCGGCTATAACTGCTCAACCCACCCTCGGAGCCGCGGCTGACGTTCACAACGCTTCATAATGCAACTTTCTGA
The DNA here is from genome assembly GCA_037043745.1 of Chymomyza amoena. NCBI lineage: Eukaryota > Metazoa > Arthropoda > Insecta > Diptera > Drosophilidae > Chymomyza > Chymomyza amoena. Next base: position 6,809 of record JBAMAX010000494.1, read on the forward strand.
GGCATTTTACGAGTTATCGACTGGGAGGAAATAACTAACGAAAATTAGCGCCTGGCTCACGGACTATTACTGTTTTTGTCTAAATCCAGAACAACTTACTTTCATTCCACTCATTTTGGTTTTGCATGTATACACAATTTTAATAGAGATTTTTTGTAATAAAAATATATACTAAAAATTAACCTTGATTCGTTGAATTTAGCACATTTAAATTTTCTTAAAACATTAAAAAATAATACAAAATTAATTTTTGGTGGAATTAATGCGTTTATTTAAGCAAACAAAGCAAAATACTTTTCATTTCTACAGCTGCAAGCCAAACTTTTCATAACGAGTAAAAATGAAAGGTGTTCTAGATTTCGGCGTTCGGATTTTTCTTTCATACTCGTTGCACGCATGCCAACTATGGCTGTTTAATTGACCCCAGCAAATCCTCAATATATGATCAACAGCGAAACCAGCGTGTAAACGCTAACGTCCAGTTGTTCCACTCTATATTTTTGTACTCGTTGATCCGAGCTACTGCGATTTCACAATAGCAGGACCAGGTGGGTGACGGGAGTTGTTATGGGGCAATGCGCCGGAGGCTTTCTGGCTGAGAGGATGCATGTCCCCCACAACGACTTCTGAGAATGAGGAAGAGATAGAAAGCATCCAACACCTGCTGTGTGACTGCCTTTACTTCTTAGAAAACGCACTCAGTATCTGAAAAAGACCTTCAATGAATACCTTGGCAGGATGATTAGGCACGTATAGAACTTATTAAAATCAAGAATTAAAAGGAAGTACAATCCTTACTTTAAGCCAGTTAAGTTATTGCTTAATTTTTTAATTTCGTTTTTTTATGTTCGTTGAAAAGGGCTTAAAGTAAAACTTTTCCATAGATTGTTACTCTTATCGATGTTCAATACTATCGATGCTTGCTGACTATAGTTGTGTGCATAATGAGTATTGTTACGTTCATTTTTCTTTAAATAATATTTTAAGTTTTTGATATATAAAGTAATTTGTTAGATTAACTGAACATACTTAATTAAAAATAATCGCTAGGCAAAATAGATAACTTTTATAATTGTCACAGCTTTTGTGATCGCTTAATTGATGTGAACCTTTAGTTATAAATAAAAAGCTTTAATTGAAACTTAAAGTTTATGCGAATACGTGTATTACTTCATAGGATTGTTCTTTATGGATTCGCTTGAAATTGTAAGGTTTGAGTGGATCAAGCAAAATGCTTCAATATATTTAAAATCATAAAAACTTCAATAGCAGTAAATAAGTAATTTGTATTCAATCGAGACTCACACAAATATAAATTTATAAAAGATGGCAGAGTCCGGAATTGATCTAGGCTATGACTTGGAGATTGACCTATTAAACATGGATGTTTTACCTAATATAACCATTTCGGGAAGGGGACGCCAACCTGAGAATGTGGAATTTTATGAATTAAAGTCAACACACTCGCTACGCTCAGAGGAAATGTAAGTAAAAAGATGTGCTAATATATGTACATACATATGTACACTACAATGCAACTACTTATCTTCTATACGCATGATTAACGCTCCTACTATCTTATCTTTTGGTTTGTCTCTAATCTGTTTGGAGCGGCACACAATTTTCACTTATTTTTACACATATGCATATGCATACATATATAAGCTTGCACTCATATGTATGTATGTACGTATACTAATATAGGCGTTAATTAGCAGTTTCAAAACTTGAGACTGATCCGAACTGATTTAAATGTAATATTAAATGATAAATGAATGCACACACACTTGTATAAATTGATCTGTATCTGTGTCATATTCCATATATGTATATATGTACATATATATAGTATACATACATGCACACAGATATCGCAAGTACACCAAGCATATGTATATTCATGTACTTATGTATATCAGTGGTCGGCACCGTCCTATCCCTTGGGCCTATGGTTTACACAAACTGTGTTGTACACAAAACGCATGGTTGCATTTGTTAGTTACAGCGGCACAGAATGTTCAAAACAAACGCAAAAAAATGCAAATGTATATTTTGTCGACCACCGATTTCCATACATATGTTACAAATGCTATAACATTTTCACTGTGTACCATGCCAAATAAAAATTTAAAGACATAAAGGGTGCCCTATATTTTTAATAGAACATACCAGTGTTTTTTTTTCCCCCCTTCAACGATGAACGAAAATAAAATCCAAAATATATACTCGGCCACTATTATTCGGGTTTTCAAATTGCAAAATGTATCTATTGTATGTGGGTCTCAGAAAATGCATTCATACTGTGCCACGGTTTAATCATTTAGATTTATAAGAGTTTAAAATTTTTCAAGGGATTTATGTTTTTTTTTTTTTTTTTTATTGGATAGTAGGAGGGGGGAAATCTTCAGAAAGACACCCGGGGAGGGTAGTGTCGGATTCGCATTCTGCGCCTACCGACTAAAAACCCCCCTCCTATTTGGTTGCCAACCTTTACGGTTCTAAACCTTAGAGTGATAGGGGTACCATCAGAGGGTGTATGAGGGGGTGCGTGACGCGGTATATTATGTATGATCGGTTGAACCGATCTCGTATATGAGAGGGGGTGCGCGAAGCGGTATATTGTATATGATCGATTGAACCGATCATCCCAAGTATCTCGAGGGATTTATGTTCGGCGAGCATACCTTTTTATACTCTGCACTAATGCTGAAGAAACATCGATGTTGGCCAATATTTTTCGATATTTTTAACTTCGATACATCGATGCTACGATACAGTGAAGTTCATGTGGTGGCTATTTTTTGAATACTTAAATTAATTCAGAGTTCGCCATCTGTTGTTTTGGATATATAAGTATTTTCAAATAAAGAATTGAATTAACAAACAAACCAGGAGATAATTAATTATATTCATAGGAAAACAAGCAAAAAAATAAGAAATAACAATCCAAAAATACAAAACAATAGTGTGTAAACTTAACAGGTGACAGAGGCATCCCTAATGGATTTTAATTGTGAGCCTGTGATTTATAATAAAAAATGTTCTGTTCCAGTCAAACTAATTTGAGATCCATTCATTATGGTTATTAAATAAAATCATGTCACCATTTTTGATTTAAGCGAATTCCGCTTGTCGCTCACTAGATTGCCAGATTGTCGCTCACTAGCTAGCGATGATCGATGATCGACAAAAATAAAAATATCGATGCATCGATATAACATCGATGTTACTTCCAGCCCTACTCTGTACCTATAGGACATAGTAGACTCAAAGCCATTTATAGCTTAGCCCATGTACTTTAAATAGCTTCGTAAAGGTAACTTTCGATAATAGGTATATATATTTTTCAAGTTCATTGACAAGTTCTTAAAGACTTCGAATTTCTTCGAAACAAGAAACAATATATATAAATATTAATTTATCACTAAAGTATGAATTATTTTAAGTCAAATTTACAAATGCTTGTATTTACACTTATAATAGTAATAATATACAAATATATAGTATACATATATGAGTAAAATAAGTGATAAATAACCTTTCCATAAAAGACTGAAAATCAGTTAAAAATTAGTAAAACATTAAAAAACATTTTCAGTTTTCAAGCCAATTCTTTAAAGAAACAAATAAAAATAAATATGAACAAAGTTATTAAATATATTCAAGACTTAAATGTTTAAAAAAATCACATTTTATTTTTCGGTCCCGGCTATTTTTTTGTTTTCCAATATAATTGTTTTTCCTTTTGCGGTCTGTAATAAATGGGATCTTGAGAACTTATATTTTTTTTACGGACATTGTTATTTAAACTGCCCGAGCCGAACATTTTCCAGCAATTTTGGTTCTTTTAAGTTGGTTTTATAAAGTCTACTTATAGTGTTTTGAGAAAAATATCGAACAAAGTATTTGAATCAAATTTTGTGTTTTTTAACCAAATTTCGTACGCGGAGTCGTTGCGAATGTCGGATTATGTGGTTATGGTGAAGAAATCGTGTTCGAAAATCGTCATATGAATATTGGAGAGATAGCACGTCAGTCAGGCATAAATCGCAGCAGCGCTGCTTGGCTCGTGCCAAAAGAGCAGAAATTGTGAATGATTATAAAGCAAATTCGTTCAATATCAGCGATCAACGACCTTTATTCGCCGGATTTGGCCAAATTAAACTTTTCGAAGTTGCTACACCGTAGAACCCGTTTCGACATAATTGATGCCATAAAGACATCCAGGCCGACGCCTACAAAACATATTTTAATGGTTGGAAAACGATGAGCAAAAAATATTTTGCATTTATATTATTTGAAAGTTATACGTGTTTAACATTGGTAGATCTACATAATTTGGCCCACCCATCAGAAGTTATCCCTATTGCTAGATCAGACAAGTTTAAAAATCACCCTATATATACTGTTCGTGTTTATTTTATTTTTGTTGAAATAATGTGTATGTACGAAATTGTACATTCTTATTGCTCTTCACTTTGTATAATAACATATCTTTGATTTACTTTCAACATAAAAATGGAATTTGATGGCTGATTAAGAAGTCCTTTTTGTTGATCATTATTATTATAATATTATTATATTATATACTATATTATATTATATTACTTTAAGTAATAATATTAACTGAAGAGGAATTTGTATTATATTCAAAAAGGCAGAGGCACGTTAAATTGCGCAGGCTTCGCTCTTGGCCAAACTGAGTAATCCGTTTTCTCTTGCATACCGTAGGCGCTTACACTTGTTCAAGTTAAAAGGGGTTTTTTAAACCGTAATCTTAAACTTAAGTAGAAGAATTTTGTTTTTTCATTTCAATGTAGCCACCCTCATATAGCTATATATTTCAATACTGTACCCAAATGTCGTAATAGAATAGACACAAATTCTTACTCGCACCCTGTATGATTGTTTGGCAATAATTTCTCTTATTCAATATAAGAGCTTGTTTTGTATGGCAATAAATTTGGCAGAAAGACCAAAGACTTTTTTAGTCTTAGAGATTTTTTCTCTCAAAAGAATCATATACTGGGACTGTCAAATATCGTGCTTCAAAGAATTTGTCCGCATGTCATTAAGGCACTAGGATAAATATATGAATAATATATGTATTTACTACATATATGCGTGTACCACACAAACAAAAAAATATGTTTTCCTACTGGAGTAAGAGAGGTGCCCAGAAAAATCAAATAGAAATCAAAAATAAATCAACTGATATATTAACCCACTCAACAAGCAGTTTCGGTACGGGTGCCTTGAGTTTAGAAATGGAACAAACACATAGTTTTTCGCCATTGAAAGAAGAACGTTCGGTAGAATTTCAACAGTTTTTGAAATGTGTGCAAACACTAAAGATGGCTCCATTGAAAGCCTCAAAAGAAGCGAGTGGACAACAAACATTAGATTGGTACAAGCTGGAAGCAAGTAAAGCTACTGGAATTGAAATCGGGATAGAGCCATATCCTTTAACAGATTTCAATGAAATTAGCTTACCGCCAACTAGCAATTCTGAATTAAGACAGTCGACGGATGCTGCAAAAACCACAAACATTCGTGTCACTGTTGGAATAGACAACGATCTACAAATGATTCTTGAAATGGATCCTAGTATTGTTGACTTAGGTGATATTGCTAGTTCTGAACCGTCAGAAAATCGAATAATTGGACTACCACCGGTCACTGGTGGGTACGTATTTCAGTATAAAATTATTTTGTTTTAGCATTTCTATGAAACACAACTTAACTTTTAACATTCGAACATGACCTATATGGGTCAATGGTAAAAAATCGTTGTTGGTAAAGTTCTCCGAAATATGTATACTCATATCTTCGATATTCACAGACGTTAAATCAGTTCGCCCTTAAAAGAAATTCAGTTTTTCGTTTTTTATTGATAAAGCTTGGCTTTCCGTCACATCGGACTAGAAAGTCAAAAACATTATTTTAAGAAAAAAAAAAAAAAAAGATAAGAAATCCAGGCAGATATTTTTATTCTCTTCTTACTTTATTTATAACCAATAACTCCGCAAGTTATAATTTTTTGATTCTTACTTTTTTCAACAAAAATAAGACTATCATATAAAGAGTATAGCGACATTGAAACACGAGTAAGTATAATCACACCCGAATCGTGTGTGAATCGTGTATATGTATATGCATAATTTATAAGCGATTTTCAATAAAGGCAGAAATAATATTACTTTTTAGTTGAAATATGTATATGAATTCCATTATGTATGGAATAAAACTTCTTATGGTGGAACGGAATGAGGCTATTTCTCTGACTTTTGAACTTTGGCCGCCACACGCCGCCAATATGCTCTTATGCTCTTATTTGTAAACAAAAAATTGATTTCCATTCAATATTTTTAGACCCACGTTTAAAACTGCAACTCCTACATCAAGAACACAGCTGAAATTACAGTTGCAACGTGAGCAGCAGCAACAAGAACAACAGCAAATGCTATTGCAACAGCAGCAACTTCCCCATCAAGAGAATTCAATGGATATTATGTCCGGTATGACATTGGACGGTATTGGCATTAATAACTCCGTGTGCAGTAATGCAATTTCTAGCCTTAATCATATGTCTCAGATGATGGTACAAAAAGACCGGTTACCTACTACTAGCCCTATGCCATTAAAAGTACCGTTACAAAACATTGGTGTAGATGTACCACCACAGGTGCTTCAGGTAAAGATTTACCTTTGTCATATAATAATTTTTGTTACAAAAACTTACCTAAATGATTTCAGGTTAGCACCGTTCTGGAGAACCCTACGAGGTATCACGTTATACAGAAACAGAAAAACCAAGTGAGACAGTATCTTAGTGAATCCTTAAAGCCATCTCTTTGGAGTTCAAAAAATTTAAATGTAAGGAATATTAAATTGATTTTCTTAAGAATTTTCTAATGAAATAATTACAGACTAAAACTCCCTTCTCTTCGGCTTCGATTGTACAAGCCAACAGTACTGCTCCTGCTGGTCGACCAACTAGCTTGCCAGGTGGTGAACCTATAGAAATAGACAATACCCTAAATTCAGCACGCCTAAATTCTTTCGATGCGCACGTAAAAAGAGCAAGTTTTTTGGACGAATCTTTGAACTCTCCTAAAATTAGCGGTAATAGCAGCAATGTTAGCGAACAGTTTTTTTCCAGCACCACTGGACAGCGAATTGTAGACTGTAATGAAGCTCTACACCACAATCATTATTACACTAAAAGCACTCCAAGCATAAGTTCTTCAACGGCTACAAGATCGACAAATGGGATGCAAAGTGGCGTTATCCCACACAACTTTTCCGGCGTCAGTACCGCGAGTCCACTACAATCATCTGCGCCAATGTCACCGAGCTTAAGCTCAATAGCAACCAGCGCTTCAGAAGTGAGTACACTAACAAATACACATATTTGTAAAATTAGCATCTTTATTGCAATGCAGCAGCCGCCCAATAAAAATTTAGCTGCATTTTCGACAAAAATTTATAAAAATAATTTTTATATAAAGCGGCAACAATTTGCAGTATGTTAGTTAACTGTCTATCTGTCAGTTGACTTAAGAATATGCCAACAACTTCGTCAATTATGAGTAATTTTTGTTCATATTTTTAAATTCATTCCATCATTTTTAGAAAAAGTTCCGTTTTTATTGCGTCCCAAGTAGCTATTCCTTGAAAAAACTCACTGCCGTACGAAAAATACGGTATATTGCTTACAAAAATCAAAAACATTTGATTGCCAAATTAGGTTCCTTCATAAAAAAACAAAAACAGAAGAATTTTTAGGCAACAATTTTGATTTTGATCAACTTTAACATAGTGCTTTGGTACTTTAAAAAAGATCTGAATGCCGAAACAAACGAAACACAACGAATTTTGTATAAAAAACGTTTTTTTGTACCGATTGGTCCTATGGGTGCTATATGATATATTCAACCGATTTTAATCAAATTTAGTAGTGTTTAGGAATTATAAAAAACCTATGAATATCATATTTAGTCCCAATATCTTCACAAACAAACGAAACAACAAATTTTGAGCCAAAAATGTTTTTTTGACTGATCGTTCCTATGGCAGCTATATAGTCAACCGATTTTGTTCAAATTTGGTATATTGCTTAAGTGCTCTAAAAAACTTTTTAATGCCATATCTGGTTACGATGTCTTATTAAAAAATTAAATATAGAAATTTTTTTATAAAAAATGTTTTTTGGGTCCTATGGGAGCTAGATGATATAGTCAGTCGATTTTGATTAAATTTGGTACAGTGCTTGGGAACTATAAAAACTTTCAAATGCAAAATTTGGTTATGGTATCTATTCATCTAAAACTTTTATTTTTTTCGGCTTGCACAAACTTAATACACACTTTGTACCATACGGTACTGGGTATAATTATCGATTTAAAATTTTTGGTTATTTTTGATGTGCTCTGAAACATTCCATATAATTTTACCCCTATATCAAAAAAAGAAAACACACTTGTATCCGGTTGTAAAATAGGGCATCTAATCCGACAGTTTGGTTGCTTTTGACAGACAGTCATGGGTATCTCGACTTCTCTAGTGATCTTGACTTATGTGACTTTGGCGATCTCCGACGCCTTCTTCTGTATGTTTCTTATATTCCCTTTGTACCATAAAAAAATCATTCAGTGTTATGCTCCAACAGAAGATACAGAAAATGAAGTTAAAGAGCAATTTTTTGAGCAACTCGATGAGTTTATTTCAAGTACGCACAACGGCGATAAGCCACTTTTAATGGGCGACTTTAATGCCAAAGACTGCGAAATATAAAGAAAAATAAAAAGAAGTGCAAGGAAAAACACGGGTAAATTTTAAACACAATACCACCCAAATACAAGTCCTAGAGCCAATTATACTAAGAGATTGGGGTGCATGTGAAGTACCGCGTACGAGGACAGAGGAAATAATAGTCCCTATCCCAAAGAAGGCCGAGCTAAATCATTGTACAAACCACAGAGGAATTACTGCTCTGAACGTTATCGAAAAAGTTTTGGCCACAAAAATTCTATGCAGAATTATAGATCTAAACGACATACTACTCCGGCGAGAACAAAATAGATCCCGACCACAAAGGTTGTGCAAATTAATACAGAGTGGCGGTCTGCCTTATATCTCCTGTTTTTCGACTTCGCAACGGCATTTCACACGATCGATCGTGATGCCATTTGGTAGTACCACAACATCTGATTCGCCTTATAAGAGCCAAGACGAGGTATGCGTCAAATATGTGTCCCGTCCCTACTTCTGTTCTTAGTGGTAATTGATACTGAGGAAACCGAACAGGTTTGCCATGTGGGAATACCACAGAGACCTTTTGAGCTGCTAGGTGGCCTGGAATACGCTAATGACATCTGCCGAAAGACGCAGGACATAATAAGCAAGAAAACCAAATTTCTAGCTCTCATTTAGAACGAAGACCGTGTGGGACTTAGAGTCAATATGAAAAAGACCTGCCAACCACAAGCATGTCGCATCTAAACGTATATCATAAAAGCGAAAACATTATAATTGATGATGTCGATGAGTTATAATACATAGACAGCAAGATAATGAAGAAATTCCAGAATCAACAAAGAAAGATATGGATGCTACAAATGTAAGATGCATCATCCAGCTATTATTTAACTACAGCGTAATGTCAGTACTATGAAGCAGCACGTTGAAGGTTACTTACAGTTCACAGCAAAAAATACTCAAAATCTGCGGAGAGCAAAAAATAAGCCAATCGCGATAAAGATAAAGCTGTTAATATGGCGCTCGATAGGTCATAGGCCATTGGAACCCTTAAGGAAATAGAAAGCGCGGTAGCCCCAGAACAACGTGAGCTTAAACAGTTTTAAACGAATCGCAAAATTCGTGGCAACTGCGACGATTTCTTGCTGCTGAAAGAAACCAATAGAAAGAATTTGTACCCGCCCTATGCTCTAACTAAGAGCGGCTATTATTGAGGAAATTGTGTATTATTTTACATACTATGTTTGCTTTATTCTATAATTATATGTATGTAACGGACAGATGGAGGCGTTGCAGACCCCAAGTTCTTTATACCAATATGCTTATCATAACCTCCGTCAGTCCTTCTGTATGAACACGTAGATTTCAGAGACTATAAAAACTGCAGACATGAAACTTTACAAGCTGGTGTGTTTAATCATGTCTCACACACCTCTCTACATATCATACTGAATCTTGCCCCATATTCTTTAAATAGTTTCTTTAATGTAACTGTCGATTTTGATCACAATCGGTACAAATTTACGGAACTTATAGGTATAAATATATTTTTATCGTTCTTAGCATATAAATTTCTTGCAGGAATAAAATTTTTTCGAGAAAAAAGGTAGGGTCAAAGTCAGTAAATGTAAAGTGGCATAAATGTAAGCACGGTTCTTTCACATACTTGTGCGTTATGCGTATGTACTCGTACACTGATTTCCGTTGCTCACCTCACCTTTTTTGAAGTGTTGTGCAAGTCACGAGGCTTCCCGCAAAAATTAATTTTTTAAGTTCAACAGCCAGGTTGGGGGCGAGGTCTTCTTAAAGTATTTAAATACAAGGCAGTCCTTCCGACTTACAGACCACTGCAGCGTTTTTTAGAAAGAGATTATTGCCATAAATGAGGTTCTAACCAGGTTACGTAACACTGGATTAGAAACCGGTGTAATCTTATATATGAAATTCTCGTGTCAGAATGTTATGTTCCTGTGAAGCTTATAGACTTACGAACGGCTGAACCGATTTGGCTAATTTTTGTCTTGAAATGTTCATGGAAGTCCAAGGATGGTTTAAGGTTGAGAAAATATAACAAAATTACGAAAAATACGAAAATACTAAAAAAGACAATTTGATTTTCCAATACATTTTTTTTTTAATTTAGGTTGGCATTGTGTACATTGTCAGATTAACTACAATAATATTTTTTAGTTAATTGTTTTTTTAATTGCCGAAAGGAAACACAAAAATTGTAAACGTTATAAATTTTATTTTATTGAGGCACACAAAATTTCATGAGAATCGGTGCAGCCGTTTCGGAGGAGTATGGTAACTAACATTGTGAAACTAGAATTTTATATTATACTAGCCGGCCTCCGCAGCGCTCCGGCACGCTCGCTTCGCTCGCTCGTCTAGATCTGGGATCTTTCCGATTGGAAAACATCGTACGATTGATCGATGAGTGGATTAATTTCATCATAAAATTTTCAACCACTCGCCATCTTTACATTTTAACCATGTTTGATGGAGATAATAATAATGTTAACCTACAATGGCGACAGGATGTTTTTTTTTTTATTTTTTCACGTTCACTCAAGACAAACCACAGAATGAAAAATATTGCGTAACGCTCCGTCCGCGAAAGCCGCGAAACAGGAGTGTGGAAGGCTTCGCGGCTAACTTTGCGGCGTTCGCGCCCGTGAACACACCATGAAGGTGTAGTCGATAAATAAAAAAAAAAATGTTAGGAGTGGCAACCGTTATGGGGTATGAACCGTTATGGGGTATAGGGGTATGAAAAATATATGTTGGCCGATTCTCAGACATGCCCAATAAGCACACAAAATTTCATGAGAATCGGTCTAGCCGTTTCGGAGGAGTATGTTCACACAAAAACCAATATTAATAATTCCACGAACCAATTCATATAAACTCATCGCAATAGGCTTAAAACTTCCGCATTGACCTCTAACACACCTAAAAATCAGATTCATCGACTCGTTCATGAGAACACCCATAATACGTAAAACATAAGTTTCTTCTTATATATAAAATTCTAGTTTCACAATGTTAGTTACCATACTCCTCTGAAACGGCTGTACCGATTCTCATGAAATTTTGTGTGCCTCAATAAAATAAAATTTATAACGTTTATAATTTTTGTGTTTCCTTTCGACAAAAACATTTTGCCAATACTGACAGTTGGATGCAAACTGTAATCGAAGTTCGCATTATAATGAAATGCACCCAGATTTAACTCAATATTTCCTGAACGTCGAGTTGAATTTGTACGCATACGCATCCTCTCGAGTCTACGGGCACGCTGATCTTCCGTTTCAGAAGCTCGAGACTGGGCAACTCGAGAACGATCTATTTCCATTCTGTCTGCACGTTGTTCTTCTGATTCAGAAGCTCGAGACTGGGTTATTCTAGAGCGTTCAGTTTCTAATCTCACTGAATTATGTTCTTCAGTCTCTGACGCTCGCAGACGCTTTTTCCTTCGGGCTGCACTTGTTGACGGACTAAGGGACGATCTTCGCCTAAGAGGCATTTCGCTGTATGAAATCTAAAAATAAGGTTTATAAAGAAGTCCCATTAAAATCGGACAAAGGGTTTGGCGTCCAACCCCGGACAAACAGACATACACTTTTTTTTATATATAAGAAGAAACTTATGTTTTACGTGCTTTCGGTGTTCTCATGAACGAGTCGATGAATTTCAAATCTGATTTTTGCGTGTGTTAGAGGTCAATGCGGAGGTTTTAAGCCTATTGCGATGTGTTTGTGTGAATTGGTTCGTGAGTTATACGCATTTTTGTGAATATTGGTTTTTGTGTGAACATACTCCTCCGAAACGGCTAGACCGATTCTCATGAAATTTTGTGTGCTTATTGGGCAGGTCTGAGAATCGGCCAACATCTATTTTTCATACCCCTAAGAGATAAGGGTTGCCACTCCTAACATTCCTGGCAAATCAGGTGAATTTAAAAACTCGGTAGGATAATTTACAATTTCATCAATTTTAGAAATTAATATTGATTTAGTTATTCCTTTCCAAGAAAGTTTTCTTAAGAAGAAAGGAATTCTGCGATTTTTGCTTACAATTCATGTTTTGATTTCTGTATAAAATACATATGATCAGATCAATATTTGCACATAATGCAATTTCGTGAATTCGCCACAAAAATAAATCATTGGAAGAAAATAAAGATCTAGACGAGCGAGCGAAGCGAGCGTGCCGGAGGCCGGCTAGTAAATATATATATATTCAGATAGTCAAGCAGCCATAAAACAACTTCAAGCCCTCTCCTCAAATTCGACGACAGGCAACAACTGCCGATAATCTCTTCAAGAGATTGCAAAGCGGCCATTTAGGTTCCAGGGCACCAAAATATTACAGCCAACTAAATAGCAGACGAATTGGACAGACACTGCACGCCCAGTACCCTTCTACAGGATAAAAAGGATACCCGTATGCAGTTGGCCACATTTTAATAAGGTCAAAATTGCAAATAATCCAAGCAAGCTGAGGCCAATAGGACAAAAGGCAGTTACCACGGTTTTGGCATCTGTGAATAAAATAAAAGTTTAAAAACTGAGCCAAAAAAGAATAGCCTGAAGAAATGTAACGAATAAATCTTCAGCTTCAAAAAAGAAGTTGCTTGTGAGAACATCTAAATTATACGCCTGCAGATGATAATTAAGCTGATATGATCTGGGGCGATGAAGGAATCGAGAACACCCTAATGAAGTTGACATGTCAATGGAAGTTAAACACTTCAATTTTGCCTCGTTTAAGGGGCAAAGAATCTCGATATATCTTAAATACGTATGCCCCGTTGAATTGGTAGATATAAAAGATGCAGAAATAAAGGTTCAAGGTTTCTCTGCCCTTTAATCCTTCAAACACTATATTGTAATAAAAAATGGCGGACGTAAAGTCGGGCGCGGACGACTTTAGGATACCCTGTACCACTAGCTTGTAATAAAGTCCGCTTTCTTTACAAAAAACCAAAAACAGAAGAATTTTTAAGCAACAATTTTTTTTTGACCGAGCTATATGATATAGTCAACCGATTTCAATAAAATTTGATACAGTTCTTAAATACCTTAAAAAAGATCTGAATGCCGAATTTAGTTCAAATATCTTTACAAACAAACGAAACACATTGAATTTTGTATAAAAAACGCGTTTTTGGACCGATTGGTCCTATGGAAGCTATATGATCTAGTCAACCGATTTGGATTAAATTTCGTACAGTGCTTAGGAACTATAAAAAACTTACGAATACCAAATTTGGTCCCAATATCTTAACAAACAAACGAAACACAACAAATTTTGAACAAAAATCGATTTTTTGGAAGATCGTCCCTATGGGAACTATATGATATAGTCAACCGATTTCGATCAAATTTGGCACATTGTTAAGTGGTCTAAAAAATTTCCAAACGCCAAATCTGGTTACGATATCTTTATTAAAAAACGAAATATAGCGAATTTTTCTTTAAAAAAGTTATTTTGGCCGATCGGTCCTATGGGAGCTATATGATATAGTCAACCGATTTCAATAAAATTTGACACAGTTCTTGAATACCTTAAAAAAGATCTGAATGCCGAATTTAGTTCAAATATCTTTACAAACAAACGAAACACATCGAATTTTGTATAAAAAACGTGTTTTTTGACCGATTGGTCCTATGGGAGCTATATGATCTAGTCAAACGATTTGGATTAAATTTAGTACAGTGCTTAGGAACTATAAAATACTCACGAATGTCAAATTTGGTCCCAATATCTTAACAAACAAACGAAACACAACAAATTTTGTTAAAAAATCGATGTTTTGGAAGATCGGACCTATGGGAGCTATATGATATAGTCCACCGATTTTGTTCAAATTTGGCACATTGCTTAAGTGGTCTAAAAAATTTCCAAACGCCAAATCTGGTTAGGATATCTTTATTAAAAAACGAAATATAGCCAATTTTTCTTTAAAAAAGTTATTTTGGCCGATCGGTCCTATGGGAGCTATATGATATAGTCAACCGATTTTGATCAAATTTGGAACAGTGATTGGGAACTATAAAAAACTTTCGAATACCAAATTTGGTTACGATATCTTCATAAACAAACGAATTATTCATCTAAAACTTATTTTTTTTGTCGAGGTCGTCTCAAACACCCCTATGGGAGCTATATAATTTAACCCCGATATCAAAAAATAAAATAAACTTGCCTCCTATGGAATAATATGGGATCTAATGTGAAAGTTTGGTAACTCTAGCTCTTACCATCTCTGAGATCTAGGCGTTCACACGGACGGACAGACGGACATGGGTATATCGACTTCTCTATTCACCCTGATCATATTTTAGGTAACTTTGGGATGTCTCCGACGTCTCCTTCTATATGTTACATACATTTTCGGCTTGCACAAACTTAATATACCCTTGATACCATACGGTACAGGGTATAAAAACGATATCAGCTTCATCAAACTATCTGAAGTCGTTGCTATTCTTCCGCCATCCAAGGAGACATTGTAGCACCAAAAATACCAAGTTAATGGCAAACAAGCATAATAATAACCATTCATATGAAAGGCAATAAGGCCAGTGTAAAAAAATGTAATACAGTCGAGGCCCGACTTTTAATTGGAATATGTTTTATTTTGTAAATTTGTAACACATTTTAATATACATATTTAAAAAATATTTTTTATTTTTGGGACTTTTTGGTGCGACATAAGGTTGAAGCCACTTTATGTTTACTACATGAAAACCATATTTGATTTTTGTTTTTCTCATATTTCGCTGTTATGCACCTTCTCGAGTCTGTAATTTCAGGAAAGGTCGCAACAAAGATGTGGTTAATAATTTTCTAGGAAATCGCGAAAATTATGGGATAAACTACATAAAGATGATCACAAGTTTCCAAAAGCGTCGTTTAATTCGAAGTGCTGGCAACAATTTAATTCTGAAACACCCGTTAGTGTCAGATCAAAACACTTGAAATTAAAAAAAAATCCATCATTCAAAAATCAATGCTGTCAAAAGACAATATAGGAGCACGTCATAAATTCGCCTTGGAACTACCTGCGCTGGACAAATCAATAGTAAAAAATTGCTTTTTCTGACAAAAAGAGTTTAATTTTGATGGCCAGACGGACTTTCTTATTATTGATACCAAAAACATTGTTTTCGCGTCAATCTGGCGGTGGATCGGTTAGGGTTTAAGGTGCCATTGGGTACCCATCGTTAATTTCCACAAGAATGAATGCGGAAGAAGAATGAGTGCGCTGGTATGGACTAAAAGGTCTAGAAAGATAATGCTCCGATTCAGGCGGCCAGATCTACAACAGCCTTTTTTCGTAAGAATGGCTTGGGCAAACATCTCTGACGTCCAAAAAAAAAAACGCTGTATGGCAGACTTCCACATCGAATACTTGTGTATGACGCTAAAGGTAAACACACGAAATATTAAAAAGATGTTTAAAAAAATTTGATTTTCGTGTAAAAAGTGGCTTAAAACTTATTTCGCACCAAAGTGTCGCAAAAAAAAAAAAAAAAAATTAAATTTAAACATGTGTGTTTTTCAATTTTTTTTTGTATACTTTGGGTCGTTCACGAAGTAATTTCGTTTTTTTAGTTAAATTTAACGTTTTTTTTTAATTGTGTAAAACATTTTATAAAATTAATTTTTCTCCATTTTGATCCATCTTTTGCCATCTTTCGGGCAAGAGACTGATTCCACGCTCATAAAATTTGTAATTCTTGCAGGCCAAAAACTGGTCCAAGTGGTTTTTGACGTCCTCACTTGAGGTAAAGGTTCTCCAATCAAAAAAATTTACAGTGAACGGAACAAGAATATGGTGGGTGTGGTAGCACATCCCATTTAAGCTGCAAAAGCTTTTGGTGATTCATCAATCTTATATGAGGTCTCTCATTGTGCTCACAATACACTTCAGAATAAAAAGTGGTATTGTCGGGCAAAAGCTCAAAATAAACGATCCCTTGGAAATCCCACCAAACAGACAACATACCTTTTTTTTTGTGACTATCAAAGCAAATTTCGTTCTGTCGGAACATGAGGAACCCATATGTCAAGCTTCGAAATTAATCCTAGACGATTCATGTGCCTGTGAACGGTTACGTTAGACAAATTTAATCTTTCAGCAATCTCACGAGTTGTTATTCGACAATTTGCATCGACCAACGACTTTATTGTATCCACATAGGCTTCAAGAGGCCTTCCAGAGCGAAATTGCCGGAACGAAATTTTGCAAACCAATTTTGACATTAGCGTTCGGTCAACACATCTTCTCCGTACACATCACATAATTTTCGCCTTGCATTAGTTGCATTTTTTTTTTGATAGAAAATCAGTAAAATATGCCAAAAATGTTGTATTCGATCTTCCATCTTCAAAAGGGCACCAAACAAAAACTATTCCAAAAAATTTCACAACATTTTTTACAAAAAAGCCTTACTATATCAGCTGTTTGAATATATAAAAGTAAAGGGGTTAAATGTGAAGTTGGGTGCCAAAAAGGTTAGATCAGCTATTGTCATCAAACGAAATTACTTAGTGAACGATCCAATATGTTTACTTAACACGGAAATTCCGTAGTGGGGGGAAAACACAGGTACGACTTGGATGTATATTTCTTCATTAGAGCCAAATGAATCAGCTTACCAAAATTGGTAATTCTAGGCCATTTGTTACTATAAATACAAATAGTCAAATAGTAACTCGTTGTTTCAGGCAAGGGGAGGTGAAATTTGTATATTTTTGATTATAACTTTTGTGTTATTTGTCCGATGTTGATCGCTTTCACACACACAGTTTTAAGTTGAAAAATATTAAACGCCAAAAACCGTGTATTGGGGGAACACGGGGGAATATACAACATTAAGAGCTGGTAAGCTGGCAGAAGAATGGACCGACGGACACACAGCTGGACAGAAGGATATTGCTTAAGCGCTACCCGAGGTTATGATAAGAATTTTGGTATAAAGGAGGGTCTGCCACGCCTCCTTCTGTCCGTTATAAGCATTGCGCAAATAATAAAATTCTATACTGAGGAAATACTAGATAACAACAATACAAATAACAACTGATCGAGGCCTCGTGGTAAACCAAATTTTGAGAAATGGTTTTCTTCTGTCTGTTTAGATTAGAAAGATGAAGTGAGAGTGATAAGCGCAAAAAATGTATAGTGAACCTCTTATAAGGACAGATTAGGTTAGGACTATATATTTAAAACAAAGTACTAATAAAATCGTAAATGAAGAGAACCTTTTTTTTATTGGGAAAATTATGTTGGCAAATATCTTAGTGAAATAATTAATAATTCTAGTATTGACGATTCAAAATAATATGCAAATCGCTTACTTGCTTTAAACATATATATATATTCTATTATAAGGAATTTAGTAATTTGGATATTTTTCTGTGTTTTCAGCTTCCTTCTTTCGACAGTGATGTAAGTAACAAAAATTGGTATTATTTGGGTCTATACCCTACACCGGCTTACTATGTACCCTTCATTCTAAAATATAATAAGGGAACAAAGGGAAACAACGAATTATCTTAAAATTTCTATTTTAAGCTTAACGCGTCACGTCTTTATTTAAAACCATATGTTTTTTCTTTGCCATTTTATTTGGACTAAATTACTGAATATTTCGGAGCCATTTTTAGCACCCTGTGAACCCTTAAGGTACAAAGAGTTCTTAAACTGTGTTACAAATTCAATGATAATCAGTTTGGTATATAATATAGCAGCGATCTGTAACCAAAGGTCATGTTTCCTTGGATTGTGTTATTTATGAAATTTTATATATTTTTTGGTACTCCAAGCATTGTACCAATCTAATTTTAAAGGTACCTATAATTCTTTCATTTATTATTTTGTTTATGAATACAATAAACAATAATTTTCCAAGTGTTTTTTCGAACATATAGCTTTGAGAACATTTAGACTTTCATTTTCGGAATTTTTTAAGTAAACTTTTGAATTTTGATGAGAGTAACTTTGAAATTTTTTGTTACAGCACATGTGTATGTGTATAAACGAAAGAAGAAGAATTAGGAACTCTAAAAGATAATTGATTGTCAAAGTTGGCTACTATATTTTCATAAATAAATTTTTAATACCGTGAAACGGCGCGGTTTTGTTTAATAACTGGATTGGGTAAATCCTCCAACTTCTGGTGCTCCGGAGCAAGGACAAAGCTACATATCATCGTGGTAGTGATTTTTAATTAATATTCCAATATTACGGCTTGTGGTCAGTAAGTCCCTACATTAAATTTATAATTTAATTCGTCGTTTACCCCTCATCATGGCCTCATGACGTCAGTTTAATATTAGCTGCAACTGCTGCTTTGACCGAATTCAATGAATCGGTTGATCGCCAAACACCCCAAAAACCACAATAATGCCTTCGTGGCAAACTGTACCAGTCCAAAATAAGCCTGTAACCAGCAAAAGAGCTGCTCCTAGCTTTCCCGAAACAATACGTAAGATCCTCGAGCCCAACCAAGGAACTACGATTGCTACTTTAAACCGTGTAAACAGTTTTGCATCATTGGATACAGCTTTTCGTAAAGCCCTCAACGACCCTGACTGAGTTGAGGAAGTCATCCGTTGTTCAACAAATCGCATCTTGCCTAGAGAAACCTCCGCTAATCATTCTAAAAAGCTCTTCAATGATTTGTCATGAAGTCATAACCAGAGACGAATCTATGCGAATTAGTGCTACTGATGTGCCGACGTTCAGAGCTATCGCGAGCCGACTTAAAATTCTTTGAGCAGAATTTCATGTATATCAGCAGTTCGCAATGTTTATAACCCAAAAAGCAAGCAAGACGGCTCAATCTTGAATTTGTTTTTCGTTGACCTAGAGCCAAAAATTGAAAATAACGATATATTTGCTAATAACTCGTTCTGCCGCCAAAAGATCTCTGTGGAGAAACCACATAAGAACGATTTTGCTCAATGTCATCGTTGCCATCATACTACGTTACTGTAGGAGGGCTTATTGCTCGCCTCCACTGAGTGTACCAAGCCTATTGACCATCATGCCACGTGTGTGCACTGTCACTTAAGATATCCTGCAAACTACATATGTATATCGAAAAATTCATTATTTGCACTTGCTAAGCACATTCAACAGAATCAAGCCATTTAACAAACACGAACTTTGCCCATGTCCTATGCCAAAGCAGCCAAAGGCAGACGCACTGTTGCCTCTGAAAACTCGTAATGATATGCAAAACTCGTCTCTCTATATTTTGGCTACCGGCGCTCCAACCCATTTCCCTGGTGACGTCTATCGAACGCCTAGCGCACCGGACTTCGCCAAAATCGTTTAAAGACCATGATTCAGATCATTTGCCGCAATTGTCAAGCTTAAGCTTCCATCGTCACATTCATATGAAAATTCAAAAATGGAAATCAATTCCAAAGAGGATATTGATGAAGGCGTTGAACTGCTGCTCAAGAATATAACTGAAGCAGCTATCAAGCTGCTCCGAGACACACTAGTTACCGTCAACGCCCTGCGAAAAAATTATTTTCGAACGCATGATCTAGCTGACAAGGCCTTCTATCGTAATTTTGCCAACAGAATTAAAGAAGCTTTAAATAACTTAAATCAAAGAAGGATAAATTCTCTTTTTTCAAATGTGAGACCAAGGGAAGATGGAAACGGCAGCCTTTGCCGTCTGATTCGGTAAAAAACCAGCCATTCAAAGAGCTCTGATTCAAACTACCAATGGACTCTGGTGTCGTTCTGACCGAGCCCGTGCAGAAACTTTCGCCCATCACTAGAGGATCGAATGATCCTAATGAAAATGTAAATCAAACAAATGATATTCAAAGCGGTTGTGCGCCTGACATATTTCTCAAAGGAGTGAAAACGTGCTCATGCTCGTCTCTACTGCATGGCTGCGTTCTTGAATGTCAAGCATGCTTTTGAGAGAGTGCGGCACGAAGGGTTGCTACAAAAACTTCACTCTACCATTCCTGCTATCCGTTTTTACTATGGACATGCCGAGATCGACGGGCAGTTCTGAGCTTATAACGGCAACATACGCTGACGACACTGCAATACTTTTGTCTTCCTCGAGCGTTGGCTACTTGGCAGAACTAACAAGCTGTCCCTAGCAAATAAAAGCATTCTCTACAACAGCATAACATAATAATGCCAAAAACAGCAGCCAAGTCCAATATAAAAAAAATTCGAATTTTGCAAAACAAAGCCTTGCGCAAAATTACTGATCCCCTATGGTATATCCGGAATCGCAACCTTCAGAGTGAGAGCATTCAATTTGTGGCTGACATATTAAATAAACTAAGCGACCGTTACGCTGATCGCTTAAGATCTCATCCCAATTCTCTGTCATAGACCAAAAAGTCGCCTGAAACGACTTCACCCATATAACCTCAGAAAGCGAGCTATAATATATGCATCTTATTAATATTTTATGAGGAAATGTTTAATGTAGCTAGACACAATATTTCTTGCAGATTATATAAAAAACTTACGAAGTCATATATAGTTAATCAAATTCTGCAAAAAAGGAAAAAAAACCATACTTATGTATATTTTCGGTTTGTACAAAATTAATATATCCTTTACACCATATGGAACTGGTTATTAAAATGACGTTCATGTTAAAAAATTGTGATTGACATATTTAAGGAACATACCTAAAAAGAAATAAGATCATTAAATATTTTCTTATGTACTTTAAATGTGCCGGTAAAAAAAATGTTATATTGTTTTAGTTAAAGCCCGTTTGCCAACTTAAGTTAAAAAAAATTTGGTTTACAAATATTCAGTAGTTTAGTCACAAATAAATAAAAACGCTAAGTTTGAAAACTGAAATTTTGGGAAAATTTTTATTTTTGCATTATGCATCGAACTGCATCATTAGTTTTCAAAAATTAATTACAGTCGAGGCAGTGCCCGAAAGTGTAATACCCTGTACCTTTTTTCTAAAAAAAATGTTATTCCATAATGACTATGCCAAAAATGAGCGGGAACTGTCAACCAGTTTGTTTACGGCAGCTGTTAATACCAGTCCACCTCATTAGTCTTCGTCGAAGTTTACAATGCACAAATAACATACGATTGTGAACGTATTTAAGGCAAATCACTCGATAAATACCATCGACCAGGCACCGTACTTTTTCCTTTTTCCAAAACTAAAATTTCGACTTCGGTGAACCCGCTTTGACTCCATAAGAAGAGTGGAAGAAGCATAGGCATATGTGTATTGCTGCAGAAGGGGTATATTTTGAAGGAGACAAAATAAATATTGAAGAAGATTAACTATTTTACATTAAGAAATTTTGTCCCAAAGTATATACTTATTAATTCCGTGAACTTGTACCGATTTTAATGAAAATCAACTACATACATCAATAAAGTTTATTTACGAGGCAAGTTTCAAGTTAACATATCAACGTTTTTTGAAAAAACATCGATCAAATTTGTGGATTTGTGTTCATTAGAAGTATATGAATCAGTTTACATACTTGTTATCATAATTACGTTTTATATTATATATTGGCAAGGTGAGGGGAACATTTTTAACTATAAATTTGGTTGTATTTGTCTAATTTTCTTCATTTTTGACAGTGTGAGATCATGATGCATCTTTCCTTTACGCATCTCTATTTCACATCCAAATATTTAACGATTTGCTCAATCGTTACCCGAGGTTATGATAAGGATTTTGGTATAAAGGACTTGGAGTCTGCCACATCCTTTGTCGCTTACATACATTGCACAAATCTAGTATTCACTTTGTACGTATAGGTAGGTACAGGGATTAAAAATCGATGGGGCCAGTTTCCCGTATCAGCTTTCAAAATTCATACACTGCCTGGGTGCTTGGGTACTCTAAAAACTTTTGAATGCCAAATTTAGTGCCAATATCTTCACATACAAATGAAACACACTGAATTTTATTCAAACAACGATTTTTTGGCCGATTGGTCCCATGTGAGCTATATGATTTAACCAACCGATTTTTATAAAATTTGGTACAGAGCTTGAAAACTACAATAAAAAAAACTTTCGAATGCTAAATGCGGTTACGATACCTGCATAAGCAAAATATCCTTCTAAAACTTTTGTTATTTTTTGAGCTCGTCTGAAACACTCCTAAGGGAGCTATATAATGCAACCCCGATATCAAAAAAGTAATGTAAACTTGACTCCTATGGAATAATATGGAATCTAATGTGAAAGTTTGTTTAGTATAGCTCTTACCATCTCTGAGATCTAGGCGTTCATACGGAGAGACGGACATGGACATATCGACTTCTCTAGTTACCGTGATTTGGGTAACTTTGGGGTGTCTCCGACGACTCCTTGTATATACAAGTATGTACATATATGTAACATATGTTACATACATTTTCGGCTTGCACAAACCGAAAACTTACCATACGGTACTGGGAATAAAAAGTGAATTTTGATCGAGAATTTCTAAAGTTTATTCATCGATCGACGTTCTGGCAGGTAGCCCGGCTACACTTTTTTGCACTAGCTGTATTTTGTATGGTTTTAAACCAAAATCTCTGCATAAGATATTTCTTGAGGTCGACTATAACATACCTAACTGCTGCGAACGACGAATAGACATTTCCTTGGCCTTATTATCACTGAATGTGCAGCAGCAACATTCTCTTCAGTACGCAATCTACGTAAAAGATTTGGTAGTTGAAGGTCAAATGAAGTAAAATTGGTGCTAAATTTGATCACAAGAGCATGAATACCTTGCTCAGAAGGTCGATTATGATGACCGTTAAATGGAAGCAGTCCGCAAAACACAATATTTTTAAAAGTTGTGTGGTCCTAAGTCTTTGAATGGTGATATGGCAATGCTAACTGAGCATCTTCACCTTTGGCATAAGTCATGAGCGTGAGCTTTCAGAACTATTATGTTGATAAGCCAAATATCAATAAATTCACACATTATTATTACTTTACCTTGGGTAGATTAAAAAAATTGGTCAAAAATATTCAGTAGTAAGTCGTAAAATTAAAAAATAGGTTTTGTTTAAAATAAGACAAACCGAAGTTTTTAGAAAAAAACTTTTTTTTGTATGGACCTGCAACATTACTTTTTAAAAATAGTTGGGGCAGCTTTCGATATCTTGAGCCTTTTGACAATAAAAAGTTTTTTGGTATATACCGAATTTGATTGCAATGTTGTGGTACAGGCAACTTTAACTTTTCTTAACTTTATACCCTGTACAAAGATTTACGCAATGTATGTAACGGACAGAAGGAGGCGTGACAGCGATTGAACCATGCCCGTCTGTTCGTCCGTCTGTATGAACGTCTAGATCTCGAAGACTATAAGAACTATAGATACCAAGCTGATGCGCATATTTATGCGACATGGTTTCTTGCATCTGTGTATTCCAGATTAACTAAATTAAATCTCAATTATGGTATAAAATAACCTACAATCCCAAACTTTGGGAAGATTATTCATGTGGCCCTAATAAACAAACCCATATCCAAATTTTAATTTACTCCACATTCTTTAAGTAGCTTCTTTGACGCAACTTTTGATTTTTATCAGAATCGTTTCAAATTCACGGAACTTGTAGGTATAAATAATACGATAAAATGGTTCTTAGAAGGAATATGCAGGTATATAATTATTATTTTGGAAAAAAAGCTACAAAGTATTATCGGACACAGCCTTAACTGTATCACGTTTTTATACCCTGTACCGTATGGTACAAAGGGTATATTAAGTTTGTGCAAGCCGAAAATGTACGTAATATATAGAATGAGTCGTCGGAGACACCCCAAAGTTACCTAAAATATGATCAGGGTGACTAGAGAAGTCGATATACCCATGTCCATCTATCCGTCCGTCCGTCTGTCCGTTGAAACGCCTAGATCTCAGAGATGGTAAGAGCTAGAGTATTCAAATTTTCACATTAAATCTCATATTATTCCATAGGAGACAAGTTTATTTTATTTTTTTGATACCGGGTTTAAATTACATACCTCCAATAGGGGTGTTTGAGACGACCTGAAAAAAAACAAAACTTTTAGATGGATAATTCGTTTGTTTATGAAGATATCTCTTAATTAAAGACACCGCCGTTCGGATTCGGCTTTAAACTGTAGGTCCCTGTTCTGTTCGAACAGTTATTAATAAAGATCCCCTATGCCCCTCCTGCAAGGGGTCTAACAGAGAATTATTTATTTTTTATTTTTATGAAGATATCACAAAATTTGGCATTCGAAAGTTTTTTATAGTTCTTAAGCACTGAATCGGTTGACTATATCATATAGTTGCCATAAGAACTATCAGTCAAAAAAACTTTTTTTTTCAAAATTCGTCTGATTTTGGTTATTTTCGATAGTATAGTAACCGAATTTAGCAATTTTGTTTGGTGTTTTTAAGCAATATACCGGATTTTATTGCAAGATAGTGGTACAAGGTATCCCAAAGTCGTTTGCGCCCGACTTTACGTACGCCTTTTTTTTTAAATGGACAAAAAAGCTAATTTGAACGGGTAACAAAGCAAAATCGGAGTATGAATATAAACCAAAGCTCCGTCGCAGCAAAATTTACGTGTGTAATGAAAAGATTCATATAAAAAAAAATAAACGCGCAAATTTACGACCAAAAATTTCCGTCAAATAGTCGCAGATCACAGTGTTTTCTAATTTTGAGAGTGCTTAACGTTAGATGACGCCACTAATAACAATAGCTGTTAGTTTTTTGCCACCTTTGCGAAAATTAATGTTATTAAATTGCATTGTTACATTCTGACATTCGCTTCAAATGGCTGGTAGAAACAAATTGTTGCGAAACATTTTTTACAAAACCGTTTACTGTTGATTAATTACTGAGCTGCTTAAAAGCCAAGTGACGTTTTAAAAATGTAAAGTTGTGTAAGTTTATTTTATTTTTTTGATATTGGGGATAAATTATATAGCTCCCATGGGGGTGTTTGGGACGACCTCGACAAAAAAAAAGCGTTTTAGATGAATAATTTATGAAGATATCGCAACCAAATTTGGTATTCGAAAGTTTTTTATAATTCCCAATCACTGTATCAAATTTGATCGAAATCGGTTGACTATATCATATAGCTCCCATAGGAACGATCGGTCAAAAAAAAATGTTTGCTTAAAAAATTCTTCTGTTTTTGGTTTTTTGTGAAGAAATCGGACTTTATTACAAGCTAGTGGTACAGGGTATCCTAAAGTCGTCCGCGCCCGACTTTACATCCGCCATGTTTTCTTATTAAGTTTTGAATCCAACGAATAATGGATTTTTTGTTTTCTTTTACTAAGTTTTGAATTTTTGATTATGGAAATAAATTTATTATGGAAATAAATTTAAGTGAATTTTGTATTACTTTTCTGCGGTTTTAACTTATTAAAGTTACCACAAGTTTTCGAACATCCACTTTATTCATTTAATTTTTCTTTCTACCAACATCTTTCTGATAGACAAATATTTTTAATTTATTTACAAATTTTGTACAATTTATTTTATATACATATACTAGCCGGCCTTCGGCACGCTCGCTCCGCTCGCTCGTCTAGAAACACGTTGACTATTTTCTAGATGAACTGCTAAATGGACAACGGTTGGGTGTCGTTCGTGAATTTGGAATGAGAAAATTCGCCGTATTGCCTCGTTTCTGCTAATGCAACATCCTATTTCATATTGTGAAATTTCGTCATTCACATTGTCGGCTCTCACACCCAAAATCGCCATATCGCTTCCCTTATTGACGTATTTGCAGATATATTTTATTGATTTTACTGAGTTGCAATACTCGACGTTAATGTGGGCTTTATACGTTTTTGATTATAATGGCGAAAATGGAACAACCCAACGATTGT
Source organism: Chymomyza amoena (assembly GCA_037043745.1). Taxonomy (NCBI): domain Eukaryota; kingdom Metazoa; phylum Arthropoda; class Insecta; order Diptera; family Drosophilidae; genus Chymomyza; species Chymomyza amoena. Next base: position 33,456 of record JBAMAX010000494.1, read on the forward strand.
CAATTTCAATTTCTTGTTTTTGCACTTTGATTGTGGTTGATCTGCCATTGTCTTCTGTTGATCTACGGCGATATAATGGGTATCCATCGTAGCCCGTAATTGTGTCCGAAGTCAATGCCCTTGGATATCTTTTGAAGCATTTGCCGTCGATCATGCATGGTGAAGTTGGGTTGAGCACACCATATGGTCCGTGGATCATATTCTTTGTGATAACCTCGAACAATTCTGGATCATTTGTTTGAACTGGGATTTCCGCCGATATCACATCATCAATTTCATGCGGTAGTATTTTCTGAGGTAATCCTCTCTTCTGCCATTCTACCGAATACATCCAGCAGCGAACCTCTCCGAATACACTGCTTTTGATAATAAGCAGGCCTGCTGTTTCATTGGGAAATTTCAGAGCTTGGCACTGGTCACATACCTTGTTCATTGTTCCAATTACAACAGATTGACGCGAGCTATAATCGGTCGTATTGTTATATTCGAATGCAGCTCTGTGCAGATTGGATGCATTGCGCATTTGCCTGAATGTTCTTTGGATTAAATTCTGTTCTGCATGGATTTCATCTGATTGATTCTGATAATCCCGATTTCGTCTCATTCTCATTCGAGCATGTATGAGCAAAATGTGATCTTGCTTCTCTTAATCGATTCAACTCATTCCTTTGTAAACGTTGTTCCTCAGCTTCAGCTGTTCTTCGGGATGATTGCAATTGAGTTCTACGCGAACGTCTCCCAATGTTACGTCTTTTTGGCGGCATTATGTGCAAATATTGATCTGATCATATGTATTTTACACAGAAATCAAAACATGAATCGTTTATGATTTTTGTGTTTCCTTTCGACAAAAACTATTAACTAAAAAATATTAGTTAATCTGACAATGTACACAATGCCAACCTAAATTAAAAAAAAAATTGTTTTGGAAAATCAAATTGTCCTTTTTAGTATTTTCGTCGCAATTTTGTTATATTTTCTCAACCCTAAACAATCCTTGGACTTCCACGAACATTTCAAGACCAAAATTAGCCAAATCGGTTCAGCCGTTCGTGAGATCCTAAGCTTAGAACGAACATAACATTGTGACACGAGAATTTTATATATAAGATTAAGCCATCCATTAATAAAATTATCTTCGAATTTACTTGTGCAACACGACAACACATACCTTTTCGAAGTTCTGTTTTGTCTAAATCCAGAACACCTTACTTTCATTCCCCTCTTTTTGGTTTGCACACAATTTTAATAGACATTTCTTGTAATAAAAAATATATAATGAAAGTTATCCTTGATTCGTTCAAGTGAGCACATCTAAATTTTTTTTAAAAATAATACAATTTAATTTTAATATTTAAAATTAATGTGTTTGTTTAAGTAAACAAAGCAAAATACTTTTCATTTCGACAGCTGCGAGCCAAACTTTTTAAAACGAGTCGACTCTTGTCGGAATCGAAATCTAGAACGTGCCTGATTAATTCGTTTGTTTCAAAATTTTGAACTCAAAAAAAAGCAAAGAAAAGGTAACAATTTATTTAATTTTTTGTCAATTAAAAAAAAATAAAATTAAAAGGCTATAAAAAATCAAAATAAAATATGGATTCCTCGACCCCAAACAAGTTGTCGACTTGAAATTCATTTTAGACCCATAGTTTCTTGAGCGTAAATGCTTAAAATGATCCAAAGAATCAAAATCGCTGAAACCCCATACAATTAGATCATTAGCCATTAATCGATTTTATTGTCCGAAAAAAAAATCGATTTAAAATTACATCGATGCCCAGTTCTAGTAACAGCTTAAATGATACAGTTTGCTTTTTACTCTCTGTATTATGTTATGTTAATTTAGTTTAAACCACAATTGATAGTTAATTTTATACCAATGCTTATTAATTAACAAGGGAAAAAAGGTAATAAAAATTCAAAATAAAAAAAAAAATTTAAATTGTTCAAAGACAAAATTTTCTTGTTTGTTTTTTAATATTTAATTTTGTCGGGAGCAGGACCATAACAAACGCACATCACAATAAATAATACTAAAGAATATAGAACTACCATTTTATATATATGCTAGAATTCTATATTCTTTGAACTACCATTCTATATATATTCTAGAATTCTATATTCTTTGGTACTAGTGAAGGATTAGCAAAACATAATGCGTTAACTTAAAGGAACAACAAAATATAATGCTATTGATAATTTTTGTTTTTATGCGATCGTATTTATGAATACGCAGTATGAAATAAAATATTTTAAAACTTTAGTGTGATTGATTTATTTTATCAAAAAAAATATAATTTGCTAGCAGCAAAAATTTTCATTTTATTTTTTTAGCTTTGTTGAACCAAATCAGATGCGTTTCTCTGACTTAATTAAAAAAAATTAATTTAAAAAATAAATAAAATTTGAACTTTAGTGGTTTTTGTCAACAAGAGCCACAATAAAAAATATATATTTTTAATTTAAATTGTCATAGAAATTGATTAAAAGTTATAAATTCCAAGCTAATTGGAATAGATATCAAGAAAAAAGCCAAAAATTATGATTGAATAAAAGATTAAATTTGCAAATCAGTACAGCGCTTGCTAGTCAAGGCCGTCAGCACAAAGCAATATAAACCAGTGGTCGGCACGGCCATATCCTGCGGGCCTTTGGTTCACACAGTACGTGTACACACACAGAATGTTCAATACAAACGCAAAAAAAATGCATATGCATGCATATGCATTTTGCCGACTACGTAGTCGGAATGTACATTCCCAGCAGTTCGCTGTTTGTAGCGACTTACTAGTAAATTACTAGCAACAAAGTGGAAAGTTGCCAGCGACATCTTCGTGCCCCGCCTAATTTCTTTTTTACACGCGATGTCATATGAGGGGTGTAATTTACCACAGACACGTCTGAAGTAGTTTACCACAGACATTTTTGAAGTAAGTACCACAGAAATGGTGTACATTCGAAAGGCAGTACCGATTATCGTTAGTTAATTCAAAACATTGAATAAATATTTGTATGGGCACAATTTTGCACTAAAATTAATTTGAATTATTTGCAAATTTTTAAAATATTTACATAAAAAAATGTCTTTTATATATTTGTGCATTTAAGTAATAGATTTATAAACAATAAATAAAAGCAAAAAATGTATAAATTCAATTTATATACCCAACCGAATTACAAGGCAAATCTGTAACAAACATAAACTTACAAATGAACTTTAACAGCAAAAGCAATGTAAGGCGGATCCACAAAATGCCACAAAGAAATAAACATTGTTGGTGTTTATTTTGTTTGTTTCACTTTGAATTGTGTTTCCGAGCCAACACCAAAACTTTTCGGAGCTTTTTCTTAATAGCGAATTGTTCCCTCTATACAATTTAGTCCTCTCTGTACAAAGGGTAAGGCACACATCATAACCATAATTTACTTCGTATGCATTTTAAAACTTTATAACCCCAATTAAGTTGTTAATTTCACTTTCATTAAGTGCTGTACCCATGTCCGTCTGTATGAACGCCAAGATCTCAGAGATGGCAAGAGCTAGAGCAACCAAACTTTCAAAATAGATCCATTATTATTCCAAAAGAGACAATGTTAGTTTTCTTTTTTGATAGGATGAGCGAAATCGGCGACCTCTTTACTGAATTTTGCACCAGTAATAATCGGATCATTGGAAGCACAATATTTCCGCATAAACTCAAACACAAAATAACATTGGTATCACCCGATCACGTAACAGAAAATCTATTCGATCAGAGATAGAGGCTCTCTTCTGCGCGTCTGAAGAAGCTTGAAGCTGATAGTGACCATCATCTTCTAATAAGAATAACATGCCTTAAAGTTGCCGCCATCAACAAACCACAATAATGCTTAATAAATGCAAGCATCAGTAATCTGTGAATCCGCTAAACATCACGTATCTGCAGCTGAATCGAAAGTGTTGGTTGGGCGGCAGCATCGAGCACCAAGATGATAGACCACTTAGAAACTTATCGGTTAATTAATCAAAGATGCTGAGAAACAACTGGTAGTATGGAAGGAATACTACCAAATATAACCAGCTCAATTCAGAGTATCATTTTGAACACTTAGGAAATAATAACTGCAATAAAAACTCTCAAGAAGTTCAAGGCAGTAGGGCATGGCTGTCGCATTATGAATAAAAAGGAACTGAGTGGCTGTCTACGGGAGCTCGCCAAGGCTGCGTGATATCAAGAGTAGTGGCTCAAGAGAAGAAGCGAAGGAAGCAGTCGGTGCGCTGAATGTTGTGTGTTCAACGATCATCACACAACGCACCAAAATAAAGATATTTAACTCCACTCTTTTGTATTGTTGCAAAACCTGGAACCTTGCAACTTCTAACCTCCAAACGCAGCGAGTTTTCATCAATTGTTCTTTCATATATATAATTTTAATTTCTTTAAAAAGTAGCAAAAGTATATATAATAATAGGAAAAGATTTTTAATGAGAACCTTGACTTTTATCCGCGACACCCCAGTCTGCGGCAACACACGCTTTGCTGAGCACTGGCAAAAAGTGTATGATAGCGAAATAGGGCTGATTCTACTAGTTTGTAATACAAAATTTGAAGAAGCAAAACCGGTAATAAAAAAACAACTTTTCCACATGCTGGTTATTTTATATGTGTAACTCTATATGTGGGTAGAAAACGCATTATAACAGGAAAATTACTTCTTTTTTTTTCTAATTAAAGGGCGTAGTATCACATTTTGGTTCAATTCATTTAATTCAAATTAATTTACGCCTTCATAATTGATTTTTATAGCCAGACGATCTCTTTGATGACATCTTGCAAAATGATTCTTTTAACTTTGACAAGAACTTTAGCTCGGAGCTGTCTATTAAAAAAGAGCCACAGAATTTAACAGATGCTGAAATAAATGCATTGGCCAAGGACAGGCAAAAAAAAGATAATCACAACATGAGTAAGTTTGTATTGTATACTCCAAACTAGAAACAAGCTTAAGTCTATTTATTGTTTCTCAGTTGAGCGACGCCGACGGTTTAACATTAATGACAGGATTAAAGAATTGGGCACTTTGCTTCCAAAGGGAAGTGAAGCCTTTTACGAAGTTGTACGTGACATTAGACCTAACAAGGGCACAATTTTAAAGTCATCCGTCGACTATATAAAGTGCCTTAAACATGAAATTTCAAAATTGAAGCAAAACGAATGCCGGCAGCGCCAGATGGAACTTCAGAATCGAAAGCTCATGTCACGTATACGGGTATAGCAATACATACTGTATAATCGAAAGTGTTTAATTGTTCAATTTAACTTACAGGAGTTGGAAATGCAAGCAAAATCACATGGCGTTCAATTTTCGGATTACAGTGTGACGTCGGTGTCAGCTCCGTCCCCAGTAGCATCATTTCTGAAATGCTCCAGCCCTTCTTCACAGATCTGTCAACCAACAGAAGTTGCGGAGGATAAATATGAGACCAAGGTTAGTAGCACGCAGTCATGTCCCGAGTACATAAATTAATTAATTATATAAAACGAAACCGTTATTTTGTTAGCTTTCAGTATTCAGCGGTGAAGAAAGCCCAGTCATAAACCAAATTGATGAACTTATGGAGGACTGTGGACATCCAGTGCAGGGCGGTGATCCAATGTTATCGTCACAAAGTAGTCATATTTTATCCGCCCAAAACTCGCCTATTGCTGTACAGTTGACTAACAGAAGTTTCGTCCCAAAAAGCGTTTCAGAAGGAGCCCTTTATCATCACAAATCAGACGTCCATTTAGTTGACGAGTTACAAAACTGCAATGTTGTGAGTTTTAATAATTGCTGCAACGTTTGTAATATGGCCAATAGTGCTAGCTGCACCCTTCAACACAATAGCCATCAGGCAAAACGTTGCCAACACGATATCAATCAGCATCAAATTTCCAATAACAGAAATAAAGAAAGCATTGCCGTTATACTAAGACATTGCGGGAATGGCTGTGATCCACTACTTTCGTCATCACATGTTCCATCATCCCATATCGTTGATGATGATCCAAACGCTAACGCCGACTTTTCCACTATCGTAAATGACTCCCTCTCAATAGATGATGAAACCCATGCACATACTGAGCCAATGTTGCTTTCATCAGATTCTTTGGATATTGACATTTAAATTAATAAACAAAAGTTTACAATCAAAATAATACAGTGCACCAACGCCATAAAATCCAGCATTTTAAAGAAGATGAGATAAAATGCTTGTGTAACATAATTTATGCCTATGCATCTATTACATTCCAGTGCGTTTGTTATTGTGAAGTGATGTCTCCAATAAGTCTCCTAAGCAAGCAGGTTACGGACAGGGTGGCCGTTTAAAAATCATTAATTGTATCACAATTCATCATAACAAACAATAAAAAATGTGCAATCTCACACATTTCATTTGTACACCACTAACTCTTAAATTTAATGTGCTACAACTTTGCGCACAGGTTTCATATATAGAATAACATTTCTACTTTCGCAAATTAAAGCAGCCACTCTTATACTTGGTATAGAAAAAAGCTTAACAATATTGAAATCGCGCACAAAAAAATCATCTTACAAAATATTTTTGTACAAAACAAAATGTTTTCTTAGGCTACTACGTTTTTTATGACTACTTTTGAGTTTAATAAAGGCTGTATCACACTTTTCAAATTATTAGTCTAGTTGATGTCAATTTTTTTTAGGCTACGTTTTTTTTTTCTTTTCTTTTATGATTCCTTGTATGCTCATATTTTTTCCAATCTAATACCATTAGGATTCATTCTAGAAAAGATATTGTGTAAAAACCATAGCCGACATATTTTTACAAGTCGAGATGCGCCAAGTTTGTAAAATATGAGCTGTTGCTACAAAAAAAAAACAAATAAAAAAAATGTTTACTATATTAAGGGAATATAATTTTCTGGGAACGATGGTACCCTAAAAGTATGTTAAAAAGTTATTTAAAGCATGGTCCTTTAGCTCATAAGAAGCAAGCACGATATTACATATTAAAAAATAAATAAATAAAAAAAGAATGACGCCAAGGAGACCAATAAATTGGTAAAAATAATGCGGTATCGCCTTTATTAATTTCAAAGGCGTTATTAAACAAAAGAAGTAAACGCTTCTTCCTAACAAAATTTCTTACTTTGTGGCAAGTGTACGATTAACGCGCAACTGTTTTTATATAACACAAAAATATTTGTTAAATTGTTTGTTTTTAAATATTAGTTTTGTTGCATTGTTTATAAATAAAGATAATATAAACTAAAAGGGAATGTTTTTATTCTTTTAAATACACAAATTACAATCTGAGTATAATTGGTTAAGTATATTCATTTTTCATCTCGACATACAAAAAATACTTTACTGTGTTGGACTTAAAGACTTTTATTTAAATCTTATAGAATGAAATTTTATGTAGTTAAAGAAATAAATTTTAGACGCTTAATTGCAAATTATCGTTTCCATCCCCCATATCATTTTTTGGCCAACTCAGCCGAAAGCCAGTCCAGTCCCTCGTAGAGACCGTGACCTTGGGTTGCACAGGTAGCTTGAATAAACCACTAAAAAATAATGCTTCTGATTATAATGATTTAATGACTTTTTGATAAATGAACTTACGTGGCGGTTTCTCAACTGGTTGAGGCGTAATTTGTCAGTAAGTTCGGCGGCAGTCATTGCATTAGGTAGATCCTGTTTGTTCGCAAAAACCAAAAGTACGGCATCCCTAAGTTCGTCTTCTTGAAGCTGCAAATATAAAATATAATTATCTAAGATAATAATATAAAATAATGTAGTATACTCGTTGACCTACCATATTCTGTAGTTCCTTTTCAGCCTCATTAATGCGGTCCCGGTCATTGGAATCAACAACAAAAATTAACCCTTGGGTATTCTGAAAATAGTGACGCCAAAGTGGACGAATTTTATCCTGCCCACCGACATCCCATACGGTGAAACAAATATTTTTGTATTCAACAGTTTCAACATTAAACCCAATGGTGGGAATAGTGGTCACAATTTCACCTAACTTTAATTTGTACAGAATAGTTGTTTTTCCAGCAGCATCCAAGCCAACTGTACGTTTAAAGAAAAATACAGCACACGCAAATTAATGCAACGTAATTTAACATACTTATGTATGTATCGGCAAAAATTTATCATTTACCCATTAAAATGCGCATTTGTTTTTTTCCAAAAAGCCGTGTTAACAGGCTAGAAATTGTTAATCCCATGTTTATTTCAATAAGGGAAACGAAACTTTAAATATATTATATTAACACTGTGATTTCATTCGGGTTTTTAACAAAAGACACTGCGTCAAAAAAATTTGACGTGTTACGATAGCAGCAAAAACTTAACGTATATCGATAATTCATTTCGTGATGAATTTGATTTCAGCAGTACAGGAGTATAAAAAAAAAGAGACGAGAGTCCGGTGTCTCAAAAATGCTTTGAATCTTGGTGGTGTTTACATTTAGGTGCATTTGTGTGCTAGCATGTACCAAATTTCGTCTTGTTAATTTTGTAATATTCCCTGTACCTGATGGCAAAAGGCGTATATTAAGTTTGTGCAAAGAATATTGAACTACATATATTGGTTTTATATTCTTTGGCATAACGAAATGTTGGTTCTTTAACCAAAAAAATATACCGAAACGGACAGCGCTCCGTCAACAAGGGCCGAAGTATGCACGAGCAGCTTCGTGTCTGTTGCTTTGCAACAAAAGTATGGCAACGCCAGAGAATTTACTTAGAGTAGTCCAGTACAAAAATAACGCACACATACATGCGTTTTGGTTAAAACACATTACTTAGGAACCATAGGACCGCGGGATAGGACCGTGTCGACAACTTACGCTTCATTTTTTTCGTTAAATTTATAGATGTTTAGTTTCTTACAATTTTATAATTTCTTAATATGTATCTGTTTTAACACTTGTAAGCCAAGTTTGCTTGATATTTAGCTATCGACTCTTACTCTGTTCAGCAAAAAATATCTATGCAAGCCTTTGTGTTTTTAATTAAAGTTAAAGTAACCGCATAACAAAAGCTAAAATGGTGGAACTATTCTTAATACTAGTAAGAAATGTAATTTTTACAAATGTGTTTCATAGAGCCTTATAAGAAATTCGGCAACATTGATCAATTGCTTCTGCAAGGTACACAGATATACATACATACATATTTCCTTTGTATGAATTTAATATATATTTATGAATGGGCACAGAATATACTATACAAATAGTAGTTCTATATTCTTTGGTTTGCAGCAGAATCAATAGAAAATTATGAATACATGTTTGTAAAATGATGCGACTAAGATTTATTTTATTTTTCTATATCAATATCAGCAAAATAATTGCAAATTTTTAGTTCAGGCTATAAAAATATATTTGCTTTATTCAAAAAAAATAATAATACATTTTGACTGACACATTTTTTTCATTTTTTTTTTTTTTTAGTCTTTAACATGCAAATGTACATAAGACATAAACATATGCTTCCTGTTTTGCTACTGCTTTGTTTTCATAATTTCGCGCTCACATTAGCATAGAATACGAATAAGTAGAGAAAAGCAAAACAAAAAAGGCAGCCAACAGCTGACCGTTTCGGGTTTCTTTCGACATCTGAGAGACAAACTTTTCAAAACGATTTGACTCTTGTTCGAATTATTCAGGCCTGTTCTAGATTTCGACTGGAATCTTTCCGATTGGACAACATCGTATGATTGATTGATGAGTGGATTAATTTCATCATAAAATTTTCAACCACTCGCCATCTTTACATTTTAACCATGTTTGATGGAGATTTGGACACCATGAACGATAAAGTGATTTCAGCAATAGCCGATAAATCAAATTTTCAGAATGATTGGTCTTTCGAAGTTTTTGTGAATCATTTGTCGCGGCGTTGCTGGGTGGTTTTCTTCATTTTGTTGAATCATTAATCTGAATGCATAATAGTTCATGGTGCTAACTTTTTTGTTTGTTTCTTCACCTGCGATAATGATAGCAAAAGTAAAGAAATAGCAACTATATGTTGAGGTCTTTTATGATTGAGTTCAAATATGTATTCACTCACCATTTGATGGGTTAATCATTTTGATATTTAAATGATAGCCATCCTCGCCATGGCAAAATAGTATTGGATATTGCAAAGCATCATAGGAATGATGCGTTTCTGACACGCGTTGAAGTTGATTATTTTTTCGTTGAAGCACAATGTCGCGCGATTGGAAGTCTTCTCCAACAATCACTATGTCAGCATCGTCGATTGTTGGAACATTAAATCTTCTTGAGTGTTCACCAATAGTCGTCTTATCAGCTCGAATAACAATATAATGATTGTCGGATGGCATTCGATCTATTGCTGTTCGGAACAATTGAACTAAATCATTGTGTTCATGAAACAAACGTTGTAATTGTGCAACTATTTCTCTTTTTGTGTTACAACCGATAGCACATCGACGATCAACTTCGTCGGTCGAATTGCCAATGAAATATATTTGTAGAAATTGATGTTCTTCATCTGCGAAAGGGAACAATGAGCCTGCTCTTAATCGATTCAACTCATTTCTTTGTGAACGTTGTTTCTTAGCTTCAGCTTTTCATTGGGATGATTGCAATTGAGCTTTACGCGAATTTCTACCAATATTACGTCTTTTTGGCGGCATTATGTGCAAATATTGATCTGATCATATGTATTTTACACAGAAATCAAAACATGAATCGTTTGTGATTTTTGTGTTTCCTTTCGAAAAAAAACTATTAACTAAAAAATATTAGTTAATCTGACAATGTACACAATGCCAACCTAAATGAAATTGTCGCTTTTAGTATTTTCAATTTTCCTAATTTTTCTGCAAATTTTCCAATGATATTACATAGCCTATTCGCGGCCCAAGAAGCTTCTGAACATTTTAAAAAAAGTCCCATTAAAATCGGACAAAGGGTTTGGCGTCCAACCCCGTACAAACAGACATACACTTTTTTTTATATATAAGATAAGATATTAGTTAATCTGACAATGTACACAATGCCAACCTAAATTAAAAAAAAATGTATTGGAAAATCAGATTTTCCTTTTTAGTATTTTCGTCGCAATTTTGTAATATTTTTACACAGCCTATTCTCGTCTTAGGAGGCTTCTGAACATTTAAAAAAAAAGTCACATTAAAATCGGACAAGGGTTTGGCGTCCAACCTCATACAAACAGACATACACTTTTTTTATATATAAGATATTAGTTAATCTGACAATGTACACAATGCCAACCTAAATTAAAAAAAAAATGTATTGGAAAATCAGATTTTCCTTTTTAGTATTTTCGTCGCAATTTTGTAATATTTTTACATAGCCTATTCTCGTTTTAGGAGGCTTCTGAACATTTTAAAAAAAGTCCCATTAAAATCGGACAAAGGGTTTGGCGTCCAACCTCATACAAACAGACATACACTTTTCTTTATATATAAGATACATATTTTAAGCCATTTATTAATAAAATTCAGGCATGTTCTAGATTTCGATTCAGACAAAAAGTGTCGGAATCGAATGAAAGGTGTTCTAGATTTCGATTCCGACAAGATTTTACTCGTTATGAAAAGTTTGGCTTGCAGCTGTCGAAATGAAAAGTATTTTGTTTTGTTTGCTGAAATAAACGCATGAATGCCACCAAAATTAATTTTGTATTATTTTTTAATGCTTTAAGAAAATCTAGATGTGCTCAATTGAACGAATTAGGGTTAATTTTCATTATATATTTTTATGACAAAAAATACATTGAGCCACTTTTTTGTAGGTATTTGTAATAATAAATTTTTAAAGGGGCAAAAAAGGAAGTAATTGTCAACTTCAGGAAATACGACTGTAAGAAAGAAATGTGCCTGATAATTAACCGCATGATCGAAGCAATTGTGAAACGCTTATGGGGAAAAAACAAACAAAAATTTAATAAAGGGGCATATAGCAGAGAAGTAACTGAAGGTGCTAAACTGCCGCTCAAAGTAGTTTGTTGACTATAATAAAATAAACACATAGAGTTGGCGAAAATTTGTGTGTTATATTTAAACAACTAAAATGCAAACTACAAATAGCTTAATTTTCTACTACGTGTCCATTTTTAAAAGACGGCTGCTGTATGATGTCGCTTCCATTTAAATTTAGCGCCATATAAACATAAACAACACAGCTGGTTCTGGTCTAAATGAAAGCGATTCGAAGTCGATTCGGACTCGGTCGAAATTTAGAACACAATTTGTCGGAATGCACTCGTTATGACTTTTCGAAACGAGTCAAAATCTAGAACAGGCCTGATTAAAAGATTTGTAAAAAAATACATAGCAGACTGTGTTAAAAATCCATCCATTAAGTTTATTAAATTATATTTTATATTTTGATATTTAAGGTTTCAGCAAAGATAGTACAAATTTTCTTACTGCTAATGCATGTATGTAAATACTCCACATATATACGATATCTTTATTATGATAAAAACAAGCACAAATGGTATCTATAATTTGAATAGCATCTCGACTATTATGTTTCGTATATAAGCAGAAAAGAGTTATTCCTTTTTATTGTCCTCTTTGGAAATCTCTGGGTACTCCAACTTGATACCTGGTTCACATGTAAAAGAAGGGCAGCAGAAAGGGAATGGTGCCGTTTTGTTCGTTTTTTCTGTATCTAGTTTACATTTCTCATTAGCTAGAGGTAATGGCCCGCAGTCCTCAACAAGTTCCAGGAGCCTTAAATATAAAATTCCTATTAATTTGTTGAGGTTTTTTATGCTTATAAATGATTACTTGGCCGGATTTTCCTCGCTCTTAACACAAGTTGAACGTCCACAAAATGGGGTTAGGTCCCAAGTCTTTCCAGGCTCAACAGTGACACATTGAGTTGCAGCAAAGCACACGCCAGGGAAATCTGAAGGATTAAATGTTTTGGGAAAGTTGAGTTTCCTCTTTTCCTCGAAATGTTAACTGTTAAATGTTTTGTTATTCAGTTCTTCGTAATTCAATGTTTATACAAATATGAAATAAGACCAATTAACTGTAATCTGTACCGACTCGGCGCAACATACCAAATGGCCTTGCCCCACGAAAACAGTTACGTATTCACACACAAATATACAATGTATGTGTGCATGTAAAAACTTATATATGTATGTATGGTGGCAGATTACTTTTAAAACGCGTCCAAGCGAAACTGCACTAACAACAACAAAAGCACACAAAACTGGCTTTCGCTTTCTCGCTGTGATGACAACGACCGAAAAAAATTTTGTCTACGCTGCAGATGGTACATACAGAAGCAATGGTTTTTTGAAAAAAAACTTATGTATATAATATACTTATGTAAATTTGAAGTATTGAATTATAGTAAAATTCAACTCGAATTTGTTAAATAATTTTAATATATTCTTTCATATTTTAATAAGACATTCTTACCCCTAAGAACATCAGCTGGTATCAAACGTTTGTAAATTTTTATTTCATCACCAGCTTTAGAATCTGTTGCGATCTCAGAATGTACACTTTCAAACTGGCCAAAAATAGTTACAATAGCAACCACAGAAATAAAGTAAACAGACTTCATCATAGTTTAAATTGAATTTCCTTGAGATGATGTGTATATATGTCAGCACATAAATATACAATCTATTAACAAAATCAAGAAGCTCGGATAATTGATGGACTTGGTAATATTCCGCACTAAGCGAAAGTGAACACTAAATTAAAGCTCGCCGGGCCTGCGCTACTAGTATTTATATCTAACCAGTTATATTTCGACGGTAAAGCTTTTTGCCTGCTAGAAGATCAACGATGCACAATGGTCCCAGAGCGGGTATTTTTGGAATAAATTGTAAAAATAATTATTAATAAAAAAAATTATTTCTCAAATAACCTACATTATTAAGTTACGATAACTGAAATTGAGGTAGTCATTTATTTATCTTGTAAGCGACTGAAGATATTTGTACAAATTGCTTATCATTACCTCGTGATTGAGCCATGTCCATTCTGTTCGTCTGTATGAGCACGTATTTCTTCCTGAGCAAAAAAAGTTTTTTAAATCATATCGATATCTTCCTCAGTATATTTTCGTGGTTTTTAGCCGCGGTATTTAAATATTACAGACCGATGCGTTGTGCTAACATGTATCTGTGTGTAAAAAAATAACTCGGACAAACGCAAGAAAAATTATAGTCATAAATATACAATTTCCCTTGCCTATAAACCGCATCAATATTTGATTCTATGTAATTATATTAACATGTGACCTAGAATTTTTGGTAAGCTACCTCTAATAAAAAAATCCACATCCAAATTTGATCGATGCGGACCCTCCACTCTCCGGTGTTTTCTCTTACGCCCCTGAACATATCATCACGAAACTTCCCCCATGTATAGTAAAACTTTAAAAAACTTTAACTTTCGATTTTTATCAAAATCGGTCCAAGTTTACAGAACTTATAGGTAGGTACAAATATCGTTTTGCACAAACAAATTTTTCAATCGGATGTTCTAGATTTCGATTCCGACAAGAGTGGACTAGTTTTGAAAAGTTTGGCTCGCAGCTGTCGAAATGAAAAGTATTTTACTTTGTTTACTTAAATAATCGCATTAAATTTAAAAATTAAAATTAGTTTTGTATTATTTTTTGTTTTAAAAAAATTTAGATTTGCGAACGAATGAATCTTGAACGAATCAAGATTAATTTTTATTATATATTTTTAATACAAAAAATGTCTATTAAAATTGTATGTACATGCAAAACCAAAAGGATTGGAATGAAACTACGGTGTACAAATGGTTATCGATAGTACTCGAAATGAAAACGATTCGAACTCAGTCGCAATCTACAACACCATTTGTCGGAATGCACTTGTTATGACTTTTCAAAACGAGTCAAAATCTAGAGCGTTTTGCAAGGTGTGCAACTACCTTTGCTAGATATTTATTTAAAATTGACTTACGCTGTCACACAAATATACATACAGTAAAGTCACCCCAATCAAATTGTTTTTACGTACCATATCGTTTATTTTCAATTATGTATTTTTAATTTTTATTCAATTGCAAAAATTTTGGCATAAAAATTGCAGGTCCGTCAAAAAAAAATAGAAATAAAACTGATTTATTGTGATTAAGGTATGCATTGTTTCATTTATTAATTCGTTCTTCATAAATATTTTAATTTTATTCCACTGTGCGGTGGGCAAAGCTGCTTAAACAAAATAAGCTTTCGCAACGACTGAGGTACAATGGGACATATCTCGTAGCTCATAGCTAAAATGTATTACTTCAGATGAGCTTCGTTTCATTAGAATTAAATGGTTTTCATCCGTAAACGTGCATTTTTTTTTCCATTTTATTCTTATATCCTAAACCTTATGGTTAAAGGTTTATCAGGCCTGTTCCAGATTTCGACTCGTTTTGAAAAGTCATAACGAGTGCATTCCGACAAATGGTGCTCTAGATTTCGACCGAGTTCGAATCCACTTCGAATCGTTTTCATTTAGACCCGAAGCAGCTGTGTTGTTTATGTTTGTTTATATGGCGCTAAATTGAAATGGAAGCGACATCATACAGCAGCCGTCTTTTAAAAATGGACACGTAGTAAAAACTTAAGCAAATCGTAGTTTGCATTTTAGTTTTAAAAGTATAACATACAATTTTTCGCCAACTCTATGTGTTTATTTTATTTTAGTCAGTAAATTATTTTAAGCAGCGGTTTCAGAGCCACCTTCAGTTACTTCTCTGCTACATCCCGCTTTGTTGAATTGTTGTTTGCTTAGCACTTCCTTTTTTGCTCCTTCAAAAATGTATTACTACAATTAATTAAAAATAAGCGGATCATTGTTGTTTGTTTAAAAAGTGCGCCAAATTCCAAGCAAATTGACAGCTGATCAGCTGATCAACCATCGATAAGTTCACTTGTAGAGTTACCTCAATTTTTCGAACATCCATTTTATTAATTTAATTTTTCTTTCTGCCAGCATCTTTCTGACAGACAAACATTTTTTATTTATTTACCAATTTTGTACAGATTATTTTATATACATATTTGAAGCCATCCATTAATAAAATTATCTTCGAATTTACTTGTGCAACACGACAACACAATACACATTTCGAAGATTTGTTTTGTCTAAATCCAGAACACCTTACTTTCATTCCACTCGTTTTGGTTTTGCATGTATACACAATTTTGAAGACATTTTTTGTAATAAAAATATATAATGAAAATTAACCCTAATAATACAAAATTAATTTTGGTGGCATTCATGCGTTTATTTCAGCAAACAAAACAAAATACTTTTCATTTCGACAGCGCAAGCCAAACTTTTCATAACGAGTAAAATCTTGTCGGAATCGAAATCTAGAACACCTTCATTTCGATTCCGACACTTTTTGTCGGAAATAATCAGGCATGTTCTAGATTTCGATTCAGACAAAAAGTGTCGGAATCGAAATGAAAGGTGTTCTAGATTTCGATTCCGACAAGAGTTTACTCGTTATGAAAAGTTTGGCTTGCAGCTGTCGAAATGAAAAGTATTTTGCTTTGTTTGCTTAAATAAACGCATTAATGCCACCAAAATTAATTTTGTATTATTTTTTAATGTTTTAAGAAAATTTAGATGTGCTCAATTCAACGAATCAAGGTTAATTTTCATTATATATTTTTATGACAAAAAATGTCTATTAAAATTGTGTATACATGCAAATCCAAAACAAGTGGAATGAAAGTAAGGTGTTCTGGATTTAGACAAAACAAAACTTCGAAATGTGTATTGTGTAGTCGTGTTGTCAGAGTTGCACAAGTAAATTCGAAGATAATTTTATTAATGGATGGCTTAAAATATGTATATAAAATAAAATTGTACAAAATTGGTAAATAAATAAAAAATGTTTGTATGTCAGAAAGATGTTGGCAGAAAGAAAAATTAAATTATCAAAAATGGATGTTCGAAACTTAAAGTAACTCTACAAGTGAACTTATCGATGGTTGATCAGCTGATCAGCTGATCAGCTGGCAATTTGCTTGGAATTTGGCGCACTTTTTAAACAAACAACAATGATCCGCTTTTTTAGTTAATTGTAGTAATACATTTTTGAAGGAGCAAAAAAGGAAGTGCTAAGCAAAAACACAATACCAACGTTGTCAAATGTTGCAAATTTGCAAGCACCAACGATGTCAACTACAGGAAATATGACTGTAAGAAAGAAATGTGCTTGTTTAAGCGATGATAATTAACCGCATGACCAATACAATTGTGAAATGCTTATGGAAAATAAACAAACAACAATTCAACAAAGCGGAATGTAGCAGAGAAGTAACTGAAGGTGGCTCTGAAACTGCTGCTTAAAATAATTTGCCGACTAAAATAAAATAAACACATAGAGTTGGCGAAAAATTGTATGTTATACTTTTAAAACTAAAATGCAAACTACAAATTGCTTAAGTTTTTACTACCTGTCCATTTTTAAAAGACGGTTGCTGTATGATGCCGCTTCCATTTCAATTTAGCGCCATATAAACAAACATAAACAACACAGCTGCTCTGCACAGCTGGTCTAAATGAAAACCATTCGAAAACGATTCGAAGTGGATTCGAACTCGGTCGAAATCTAGAACACCATTTGTCGGAATGCACTCGTTATGACTTTTCAAAACGAGTCGAAATCTAGAACAGGCCTGAATAATAATAAATAATATAGATTAAAACATGAAAGAACCTGTGAGCATATAAAAAAAACATATATTACACCAAAGAACTGCTATAATTGGTACTACTAGACAGCAGTTCTAAATGTTAAAGATTCCCAAAAATATTAGTGTAGTGTACTCAAGAAATAACATAGTTTGCGGTGAAATTATACTTCATAAGAAAAATACATATGTACACAAAATTTACTAGAGTCTTTTGAGGTATGTATGTGCTTTTATGTATATTGGTAAAATACATATGTATGTACATGCACTATAGAGCTTGCCACTGGCACTAATGGAAATATGTGTGTAAATACCCTTTTTTTAGTAGTGCGCTAAAGACAAGTTCACATTTAAGGCTTGCAACGACTAGCGTCACTATCTGCAAGCCTCTGATATGTATGTATTTATTTTTATACCCTTTACTATATGGAATAAAGAGTATATTAAGCTTGTGCAAGTCTGTCTGTCTACATAACGCCAAGATCCCAGAGATGGTAAGAGCATTCAAATTTTCAGAGTAGATGAGTTTTTATGTCATAGTAGACAAGTTTATTTCCTACTTTTGGTATCGAGGATACAGGAGGATATATATCGGCGAAAATAAGTGAAGCGGGCCACTTTTTTGCCGACCTTCTCCAATTTTGATGATTTTTATACAGTTGGTTGAGCTACTAGTCAATAGTAAACACGTCAAATTTTACGTTGTTGCCAGTTGTCCCCAATCGAGTCAATGGATGACCTAAGGTTTAAACGAATATTCCCTTGAAACAAAATCTTATACTGCCGAAAAGCTAAGCAATGGCTGAAAAACGATTGTTTGCTATCGAGAAAAGAATGCACGAAGAATTAGGAAGACGTCAGGAGTTCCCTGAAAGCGTTGAAGCCATGATTGGGCACCATCATTAAGTTTTCTTGTTTTTGAAGCTTAAGCGAGTTGTTGCCTGGGTGGATAATTGCCGTTGTGCGCTGCTGAAGCCGAGTTGGCTGTATGCCGTCTAGTACCGTTTACTTACACTGGAGTCGATCTATTTGGAGCTGTGATAATAACGTTCGGTCGCCGGCGAAAAAAGCGATGGACAGCAATATTTACATGCTTAACAATGACGGCTGCTCATCTATTTGGAAATCGCTGAAGATTTGTCTACGGATGCGTTCATCATTTGTCTGCGTAACAAGAGTTGAAACGCTACGGGCTGTATTAATTGAAGCAGAAAATATTTTGAATGCAAAACCACTTCCAGAGTTGCCGCTATCACACGAGGAGGACGAGCCATTAACGCCAAACCATTTTTTGATTGGCTGTACCAACTCGACACTGACTCCACACCCACCATAGATGAGAAAGCCTCAGAAAGCAATGGCGTATATGGTTCGTCGACCAAAGTGGCATGATGCTGCTAAAGAAATCGATTTGATTATTGTTATGGATTTCTTGCTGCCTCTTAGTGATTGGTAAAGGGTTGAATTGTAAAGGTGTATGATGGCAAGGATAATCAGGTTCGCTGCGCTGATGTAAAACGGCTGATAGGACGTTGCGCCGCCCTGTGTGGAAGCTTATTTGTTGGAATTTTGTGCTGAATACCACAGCGATTCACGGGAAGGGGGATGTAATGAATAGAATTTGAATTTTGAATTGTTACCGAGTTTGAAGCGATGGAAGTAATCGTAAGTACTAATCGCACATAACTATATCGATAGTATGTATCGATGGGTTAATCTGTCTCTTGGGTTAAGAGCGTCAGAGGGAAAATGTAGTGAAACAGAGCAGATCGTATAAAAATACAAAATTGAATCGCGTGCATGAAAAGATCGCTATTTAAAAAAAGAAAATAAGTATAAGTTTAAATAAATGTGTTTTATTTGCCATACAAAGCCGAAACCTAACAATGCCCTTTGTACCTTAAGGTACTTGGTACCAGTAAAAATTTAAAAATTATTCAGGCCTGTTCTAGATTTCGACTCGTTTTGAAAAGTCATAACGAGTGCATTCCGACAAATGGTGTTCTAGATTTCGACCGAGTTCGAATCCACTTCGAATCGTTTTCATTTAGACCAGCTGTGCAGAGCAGCTGTGTTGTTTATGTTTGTTTATATGGCGCTAAATTGAAATGGAAGCGGCATCATACAGCAGCCGTCTTTTAAAAATGGACACGTAGTAAAAACTTAAGCAATTTGTAGTTTGCATTTTAGTTTTAAAAGTATAACATACAATTTTTCGCCAACTCTATGTGTTTATTTTATTTTAGTCGGCAAATTATTTTAAGCACAAGTTTCAGAGCCACCTTCAGTTACTTCTCTGCTACATTCGTAGCACATAGTACATACATTTGTTGAATTGTTGTTTGTTTATTTTCCATAAGCATTTCACAATTGTATTGGTCATGCGGTTAATTATCATCGCTTAAACAGGCACATTTCTTTCTCACAGTAATATTTCCTGTAGTTGACATCGTTGGTGCTTGCAAATTTGCAAACATTTGACAACGTTGAAATTGTGTTTTGCTTAGCACTTCCTTTTTTGCTCCTTCAAAAATGTATTACTACAATTAACTAAAAAAAAGCGGATCATTGTTGTTTGTTTAAAAAGTGCGCCAAATTTAAAGCAAATTGCCAGCTGATCAGCTGATCACCCATCGATAAGTTGACTTGTAGAGTTACCTCAAGTTTTCGAACATCCATTTTATTAATTTAATTTTTCTTTCTGCCAACATCTTTCTGACAGACAAACATTTTTTATTTATTTACCAATTTTGTACAATTTATTTTATATACATATTTGAAGCCATCCATTAATAAAATTATCTTCGAATTTACTTGTGCAACACGACAACACGACTACACAATACACATTTCGAAGTTTTGTTTTGTCTAAATCCAGAACACCTTACTTTCATTCCACTCGTTTTGGTTTTGCATGTATACACAATTTTAATAGACATTTTTTGTCATAAGAATATATAATGAAAATTAACCTTGATTCGTTGAATTGAGCACATCTAAATTTTCTTAAAACATTAAAAAATAATACAAAATTAATTTTGGTGGCATTAATGCGTTTATTTAAGCAAACAAAGCAAAATACTTTTCATTTCGACAGCTGCAAGCCAAACTTTTCATAACGAGTAAACTCTTGTCGGAATCGAAATCTAGAACACCTTTCATTTCGATTCCGACACTTTTTGTCTGAATCGAAATCTAGAACATGCCTGATTAACTGAACTATACTTCCATAGTATCTGTTCTTTATTTCTCTATAGCTTCAGTTTTATACAGTTCTGTATCTGTGACGATTGATATTTGACGTCTGGTTGGTTCGCTTTCAATTTTGTCATAGTGCAGCATTAAACAACAGCAGTAAACAATACGTTATCAATTTACTAATTCTGATCTATAATCGTTGAAGAAAATATTGATTGAAAATTTTCCAGAAATTTAGAAAATAAAAAAATTATTTAATTGGGATGAATTTTAGTTGGTACAGACGTTCAAAGTTGAGTATATTTTTTTTTGCATGAAACAAAAAATTTTTATTTTAAATCAAAGCTTATCTTTGAAATTGATTTTTAAGAAAACTAAGCAACTAATTTTCGTTTTCTGGGTTTTGTTTGGTACCTTGTCCTAAGTCTAAAACTTAAAAAAAGGGGTTCAGGCACCAAAGTGCTTAGAACACTGATTAACTAACCTTTTTGCTTCATGTTGCCAAAATACCCTATTTTTTTGGTTGTTTAAGCAAAATTCCCATTCTGAAAGTTAACCCTGTTTGGCGTTTGGAACAGCAACAATCGCAGTTATACACCACATAATGTGCGAAATCAACATAAATACAAATAAATGGTTCCCATCATATACAGTTGTAAAGCAAGGCTGAATATTAAGCCATATATAATATAAGTGATGCTCTTTTTGGTAGAATAAATATCGCTGGTATGAGTTTTAAAGTACTGTTATATGCAGATGTTATTGTCCTGTTAGTAGACTCTCCAAAATCACTGTAAGAAAATATAAAATTAACAGAGTATTTCGAAAAGTAGGTCATCACCATAACTTCTACTTCTTCTTCTTCTATGGCGCGACGAAACCGAAGTGGGCTTAGGCCTGTATCGCTCGCCTCCATTCTTCCCTGTTCTCCGCTTTGTTTTTCCAGTCGCGGATTCCACGCTCATCTATGTATATCCCTTTGTACAGCGTCAAATTAACGCTGCTTCGGTCTACCACGACGTTAAGTGCCAACTGGGTCGCTATAAAGAGCACGCCTCGTGGGGCAGTTCTCCTGCATTTAATACACATGCCTCTGCTGTTTGATTTGGGCGACAATTTTTATGTTATTGTATAAATCGTATATTTCGTAGTTAAAGCGTAGCCTCCATTGGCCATTCTCGCAGATTGGGCCGAAAATCCTACGCAGAATTTTTCGTTCAAAAACATTTAACAGCTCCTCATCAGAAGCTGTCATAGCCCAGTTTTCGGAGCCGTAGATAGCGATGGGCACAACCAGCTTCTTGTACAGTTCTATCTTCATGCTTCGAGATGTTGTTTTTGATTTGAACAGCTTGCTCAAGCCAAACGCGCAACGGTTGGCGAGCATTATTCTGCGTTAAATTTCGAGGTTAGAGGTGACAAGTGAGCCAAGGTATACGAGCTGCTCAACCACTTCGAAGTTGTAGGGTTCGATGGTGGTGTTTTGCCCCACCCTGTGCCGGCAAGAGGCACCATATATTTGGCTTTGCTTTTGTTTACCTTCAGACCCATTTCCACGGCGGGCTTTTCTATGGCCGCGAAAGCTTGCCTTAAACGGGCCTTGTTGCACGCAGCTATGTCTGTATTGTCTGCGTAGCCCAGCAAATGATTTTCGGAAGACTGTTTCCGTGGTGTACATATTTGCACTGCGCATTATGTGTTCGAGGCATATATTGAAGATGTCACACCCCCCCTTGTCGGAAGCCTTTCGTGGTGGCGAACCGTTCTGATACACCTTTAATACACCTACTTTAATTGCGCATGTTGCATTTTTCAGAGTCAGTTGGCTAAGGCTTATGAGCTTGGTGGGAAAGCTCAGAGACTGCATGGCTACATTAAGATGTTCCCAGATTATGCTGTTGTATGCTTGTATCGATGTTGCGTTTACTCGAAGATCATGCGCAGAGCGAAGATTTGCTCCGTAGTTGACTTGCCTGGTCTGAAACTACATTGGTAATCTTATATCGTGCCAGCCATATATGGTTTCAGTCGTTCACACAAGATACTGTATAAGATTTTATACGCTGTGTTCAGCAAGCATATAATTTTTCTATAATTTTGGCACACCTTTTTGTTACCCTTCTTGCAGATGGGGCAGATGAGACCAAGATTCCAGTCCTCCGGCATACAGTTCTCTTCCCAAATTCTTACCATGAGGCTGTGTAGAAATTTTTCGAATTCGGGACCCGCCGCTTTTATTAGCCTGTATCCATCTGAGAGGCAAATTCTTGAGCGAGAGTTGGACCTCCTCCAGACTCGGTGGTAGGACTTCCTCACTGGACTCGGAGCTGATTTCAAAGTCCTCTGATGTTTCGTTTCCGCCGTCGCCACACAGGAGATTGCTGAAGTGACGTTTCCATCTTTGCCGTATGTCGTCATCCGCAGTATGCAGGTTACCCCTTTCATTGTAGCAGTATGTGGTTGGAAAATGCTGAGAGCCCCCTATATAAATTTTGACGTTGTTGTAAAGACTCTTAAGGTCGTTTCGATCAAAAGCATAATCCAACCGTTGAAGCCGTAGTTTCTCGTTACTTCAATCTTCTTTATGCTTCTTACTTACTTATTTATGCTTCTTACTTCGTAAAAGTCGGCATGCCCTTATTCGTAAAAAGTGAAAGCCTCAAAGCTGTTGCGAGTGGCACGCACAGTTTTTCCACATTGTAGAAAAAAAGTGTGTGTGGACTTGCTGGATGTTCTAGCTTTGCGGCAAATGAGTACGCAAACTGCAAGCAAATTTCCTGTTGTTGCAGTGCGCTGAGGTTGAGATTGGTCGGGCCATTTCTACGATTCTTTGGGGTGCACGAAATTTTACACCGCACTTTAGCCTTGACCAGATAGTGATCTGACCCGACACATGGGTCGCGATAGCTGCGAACATCCACGACACTTAAAAAGTTCCTGGAGTCTACTATGACGTGATCTATTGCGTTGGATGTTTTTTGATCGGGAGATGTCCACGTTGCCTTATGAATTCTTCGGTGCGGGAAATATGTGCTTCTAACGAAAAGATTTCTTGAAGCAGCTAGATCACCCAGACGGATTCCATTGCGTGAAGTTCCCTCATGTATACAATGTCCTCCACTGATTCTGTTTCCGTTGTGTATATGTTCTTAGCCAATTTTCGCATTGAAATCGTCGAGGTTAATTTTCATATCGTTATTAGGGCAAAGTGCACTAGCAGCTTCCAGTTCGTCGTAGAATTTGTCCTTCACTTCCTCCAAGGCGTCTTCCGTGGGGGCGTATGCACCTATTATGCTGATGTTTTTGAATCTAATGCAAGAGATCCTGTCGCTCACTGGGCGCCAGCCGATGATATTGGTCGGAGTTTTGTTTTAACTGCAAACCGACACCGTTGCTGGCCTGCAACTATAGAAAATGTCATAGCGATTCTTCCTATCCATTAAAACTTCGTTTCCTGCCCAACGAGTCTCCTGTATCGCTACCACATCTACTTTGCAGTCATATAATACTTGTCGAAGTTCCTCTAGTGCACCCGACTTAAGAAGCGTTACAGGTGCAGATGCACAGAAGGTTGCCCTTTTTCTTGCCAGGTCGTTTATCAGGGTATCGAGTTTTTATCCGAGGCTTTTTTGATTCTTTCGTAGTCATGGGGTTTAAAAAGGAAATGACGTCTGACTGGGCCTTCGACTCCCTTGCATGGTAGTGGATATCCACTTACGCTTCCATGCAAAGCGTCGTCAAACGCATCGCCTGAGGGGCCGCCTTCTCACATTAGCTTACCCCAGGGAAGGGGTATTCAGGGGCTAACCAGAGGGTACTTAGCGTAAAGCTGGAGGTCGCGAGTTTCTTGGATCGGCCAGTTAGGGAATCGTCGCTGGTCAATCCCGTGTGACAATCAGACAACTTTCCGCGCAAGCGCACCCTAAAGATTAACCCCACCCTTTGCGTTGTTTATGGATAATATACGAGGTGTGCTCAAAAAATATCGCGAATTTTGTGTTCTTTTCAAAAATAATTTATTTATTCAGGAATATCTATTTTGTCCCCTTCAAAGTAATCCCAATGAGATATTATACACTTTTGCCAAAGGTTTTTCCAATCTTCGAAGCACTTCAAAAAACCATTTTTTTTTAATCTTGTAAAGCTCCTCTACGATGCCGTCCTTATCTCGTCAATCGTAGCGTAGCGTCGCCCGTTCATGGCCCTCTTCAGTTTAGGGAACAAGAAAAAGTCACATTGAGCTAGATCTGGGAAATACGGTGGCTGCGGCATCATTAGTGTGTTGTTTTTGGCCAAAAAGTCGCGCACAAGCAACGATGTGTGAGCAGGGGCGTTATCGTGGTGAAAAGCCAATTTTTGTTCTTCCACAAATCCGGGCGTTTCTGCAGGTAATATTCCTTATTGACCGTTCTACCCTGTGCCAAGAACTCATGATGCACCACGCCCCTGCAATCGAAGAAAACAGTAAGCAAAACTTTTACATTCGTGCGGCAGCTTCCATTGAGATGATTGAGCTTTGGTTTCCACGCCATAGCCATAAACCCACGATTCGTCTTCAGTTATGACTGGAGGAAATTTGGGTCTTCGCGGACGGAGTCCAACATCTCATTAGCAATGCTCATGCGATGCTGAGGCGACACACCTCATGACCAAATCATTGATAAAAATCGAATGGCACGAGTCAATCGATATGTCTAGGTCCTCAGCAACTTCTCTAACTTCTTCTCGACGATTGGCCAATACCATTTTCTTCACTTCATCAATTTTTTCGTCTGTTGTTGAAGTGCTCGGGCGTGCGGCACGCTCTTCGTCGTTCACATCTTCTCGGCCTTCTGAGAACATTTTGTACCACCGATAAACGTTGCTGTGGTCCAAGGTAGCTTCTCCGTGCCACAGTCAACACTCGGAATGCATCCGCGCACTTCATTTCGTTTTTCACACAAAATTTGATACAGGTTCTTTGATCCATTTTTTTGAATAGATAAAAATCGAAGACGAGCCAAAACACCGTGCAAGCAAAGCGGTTGTCAACAATTAAGTGAACATTCAAAATGGCCGAGCTTTTCGGCATAAGTGAGAGACATGAGTACCAACCAATATACGTAACCCGCGAAAATTATTAGTTTGGTTTCAAAATATTGATTGAACCTGTACTCAGCAAGCATCTCATCCCTTGGCTGCAGGAGCATAGGCATATCCTTTCCTAGATCTGCAGCATCTTTCTTGGTGAGGCTAAAGTCGTCGACAACGATATGTAGCGGTGTGATCTCCATTAATATTTCTGAGGCAGCAGTAGGACAGGTGCGCATAGCTCCTGTCATCCATATGCAGGCCATTCTTTTCAGTTTCTGCATTTTTCCTCTGTTTCTGTTTTCTCTCGTTTCTATACTGCATCCCGATAAGGTTATACATTTCATTCTACCAAGTTTATATCTCCTTGTGAAGTGTTCTATGACAGTCTTGGCAGGGTTGAGACTTAGGCCCGCCTTTTTACACCTGCCATAAGTATCTTTGAGGCCTAGCTGGACAATGTCGCAGAGTGTTTCTTTATACTTGCCTCTCGTTAGTCTCTCCAGCAGCTCATTTACTAGTAGGCTCCATAAGAGGGGTGATAATACCCCGCCCTGAGGTCAGCCTTTTGTTGTTATTACTGTGGTCCTTTTTGTAAATGGACTGGATGTATACCATCCAGACCTGGAGATTTATAGGGCTAGAACTTGCCAATTGCCCATTTTAATATCTCTGGTGTTACCGTGGACTTGGCAATGGCCCAGTCAGTAGCACATGGTCTACGTCATAATTAATTACTCTACTTGCCAAGATGCAGGATCTAGGAAGTGGCTCCCAATGGTCCCAAATTACCTTGGCATCTTTTATGTACAGCCTCTGTGCTCAGAAGGTTTTGCTTTGGGATGAGCTTCCATTCCGACGGCTTCTCTCCTGTCCTAGTGCAGAAGATGGTGATGCTATGCGCCGACGGTACGTCGTCGCCCATCTTCGCCACTAGCGGAACTTCTTTCCACATACGTAGGAAAGTGGATGCCATCGACCGAAATTGGTGAGTCCCAACCCGATGTTACTAGTTCATCCAGTATAGCGTCCTCAAGCAGTGAGAGTTCCTCACTGTTAAGGATCACCTCAGGCACAATCGCAACTTCAGCATCTCGGCAGCGGCCGCATATGAAGGTCTGTCCTTAGTCACCAGGGATGTCGAGGGTTGGTCCTCGACTTCCCGGGCGGATTCGGAGGAAGCCACGCACACTATTACCGCAGATATTGGCATCTCTTCAGTCTTTTTCTCTACCCTCACCCTCTTCGGGGCGTCGGAGGGCAGCGTGAGCGTATTGCTCGGCCTCTTTGGAGCAGTGGTAGGTCCCTGTTCTTCCTGGCGTTGATGCTTTGCCAAAGCCAGTGCCTCAGCAGTCTTGCCCTGCTGTATGTACTTTATTTACCACTTTACTTTAGCACCACTTAGCCCCTTTCGGTATGGGTCATCCCATCCGCCAGGTTGGCCGCGTCCCGGTAACGGTGTTGTTTTCCCGTTACCGGCGATGGTGCTGGTTGCAGGTGCCGGGTGTGGGGTAGTTTCCACTACGCGGCCTCCTGAACCCATCTTTTTCTCTTGAACTCTCCTTTTAGGAGTTACTTTTGGTCATTTCACGGTCCTCAAACTGTTTCGCAACAGTTCCCGCAGGGGTGTCCTGCGGTGCTTTCAAAACTTTTTTTTAAATTGCTCTTCAATTCCCACGAGTTGCGGAGAAATATTCGGTCCACCCGGGCAGAGATCCGCAATACCCGAGTAAGGCTCACTAGACTAGGCAGTCGCCACTTGACGAGAATCTCCATTAACGACTGGGCTGTTTGTTAACCGGGCCCCCAGCCAGGCTGACTTTCGGCACGGGTCGAATGACACTTCCGTCCGACCCGGGGATGTGCCAATTTTTAGGAGTTTCCAGCTCCAGCCCGACTACTATTAGCCACCCCTTAGCATTGACAAAGCATAACTAAGGGCTGTTTCCAGCCGCCGTCGCGTGGAGAGTGTAGTCGCACTTCCGAGCCAGCAAGTGTTACGGCACGCCCATTATGGGACGTGTTAATCCCCCAGTTGCGGGACTCGGAAGGCGGCCGTGATATGGCTTACAATTACTATATATTATATATACAATATTTAGAAAAATAAAATAGTTGCTAATAAAACACGCCTTCTGAAATCATATGGGTGAAGTCGTTTTAGGCGTCTTCTTGGTCTATGAGTGGCCAGGGCACATGCAAGTGAATTTGGATGGGTTCTTAAGCGAACAGCGGTCGCTAAGTTTATTTAATATGTCACCCACATATAAAATGCTTAGATCCTTGTGAAAGTTGCGGTTCCGGAGGTTTTATTTGCAAAATTTGAATTTTTTATATTGGACTTGTCTGCTGTTCCCCAGACTTGGATGCCATGTTACCAATTTGGCATTATTATATAATAATAATAATTAAATAGAGAATACTTTTATTTTCTACGGATAGCTTGCTATTTCTGCCAAGTAGCTTCTCTATTTTGCCCATTTTGGTTCTACTACGCTGTTATTATTTTAATGTGCTCTCTCCAGCATAGTTTTTTGTCGAGGTGAATGCCGAGATACGGGTGCAATGATTTAATGGGAATTATCTCTCCATTCAAGGTGACTTGGGTCTTTCCTTAACGAAAATGAAACGCTGAAAGATTTTTCAGCTTTAAGCTGTATGTTCCAGCGTTTTGGCCAAGTTGCTGTAATGTCCAACTGGTTCTGCAAGGCAGCCATTTGAACGCTTAAGAAAGAATATGTTGCCGTTATAAGTTCAGAGCCGATCGTCGATCTCGGCATGTCCATAGTAAAAATGGTAAGTAACAATGACGAAAGAGCGCTACCTTGCGGCACTCCAGCTTTAATGATCCGTCCTTCCGAAATTTCACCTTACACCATAACTTTGAAAGAGCGATTGTCAAGAAATGATTTTATGATTTCATAATGTCTTGCAGATTAAAGTTTTTGTAGCAATCTTCGTGCCACACTCTGTCAAATGCCTGCTTCACTGCCATGCAGTAGCGACGAAGTTCGAAGGAGTCTAAGATGTGCTGCACCACTCTGTGAGTTTGCTCAGGCGTGCCATGTTTCAGACGAAAACCGAACTGGTTTCCTTGGTATGTGGCAGAGATTTAGAATCATAAAAATTTTAGAACATTTCCCCCACCTTTGAAAAATATGCCAGACGCATAATTGCATTAAATATCTTGGCCAGAGCGAGTATGCCCGCCATTGGAAGAGCCCTAGCTACTAAAACGGTATATTGCGAAAATGAGACATACTTTCAGAGATCATTTCTTGGCAGCTAAAGAATCAATTCGGGGTTGACGTTGTAAATGCACCACCACTTACAACTGGCAGGTGGAGCGCTTCCATAGTTCGGTCTTGGAGATAGAGGAATGTCTAAAGTTACAAAAAAAATTTGCAACACGGTAAACCGTACGATACATTCGATTACAAATGAAAGAATTGATATCTTTACGACAGCCAGTATTAATTTTAAGGAAAAAGTGAGCAATAAACTTGAGAAAGCACAGCAAGTGCAAATATTAATGCATGCTAGGCCGAATAGGATCTTTGATGTTACAGAAATTGTCTTGATAAAGACCAATAGGCGTCTCGGTAACAAGGTAAGGGCCTTATACGGTGGCGTTCACAATCCCTTACCGAGTTACAGCCGAAAAAAAAAGCTCTCGCCAGAAGCGTCTCTTTATAACGCATTTTCTCCAATTTGTATCACAATGTGACAGGTTCTCCTCCAATTAGACCTTCTATCAGAGTCGCGGTCTCCCTCTTCGTCGTTCGTCGTTGATTCTCGTTTAAAACACCTTTTTGCTGGAGCTTCTTCGTTCATACGAACGACATATCGGAGCCAGCGCAAACGTTGTATTGGTATGAGTTGGAAGACATCGATGTCGCCGTAGAGCTCATATAGTTTGTGGTTCATTCTTATTCGATAGTTCTTCCCTATACGGACAAGGCCGAAGATTTAGCAAAGAATTTTTCTCTCGAACACTTTAAGCGTGTCGGCTGTTTCTTGGCGTCACGTACAGGCTCGCCGTCAGGTTTCTAAGCCGCGTAAATGAAAGTTAAATGCAAATTTCAAATACAATTTCAAGTCCAGTTAATCCAAAAAAATAGTTTTTTTTAAATTCAGGTGACCCTTAATTCTGCCGCCTTAGGCTTCAACCTATACGCCTGTACGATAAGAGTGACAGAATGACAGAAATTTCTTTGCAACTCCAATTCTGGTGCCACGGAAATCAAATCAAATCAAATACTGCGTCAATATTTGACTCTACGTAATTATGGTATTAAGTTATGAGCTGATTCATGTAGTTCTAATGAAGAAATCTACATCCCCTCGCAATCGACTTACCGTGTTTTCACCCCTCTTCATATCAACTTAAAATTTACCGTATATACTCGATTTTTATCAAAATCGGTACAATGTTACAGAACTCATAGGCATAATTATCGTAATTTTCGAATTATCGTAAAATTCGAAAAAAAGGTACTGTCGAGCACAGCCTCAACTGAATTAAATTTTTAAATTGGGTTGCGGTATGGTCATCAGAGGGTGGGAAAATCTCCCACTGAACCCTCCCCGACGGTGCCGCCCATTAATAGGTGCCACAGTTTTCAGGTGTTCTGCCGCGTGCCGAGAATCAGCCTGGCTGGGGGCTCCGGTAGTCAGTGTTATGTGACTATCCAGCGTGATGGGAAAGGTGCTGCCAAGGATGGTGCTGTGGGCAATGATCGCGTTCGCAAATGGCCTATTATCAAAATAAACAGACCTAGCTAAGGAAGGTCATGTTGAATAATTGCCTGCAGATTAATGAAGCGAGTACATACTAAACCGCCAACGGAAGAAAAAAGAACAAAGGACCTGGTTGCAGCCATCGAATGGGCAAACGCAGTAACTCCAGGTTTCTCTCTCGAACAATTTAAGGTAGCAACATCCAAGCAGGTGCAAGAGGCTATTACTTCTAAAACGCAGAGATCGGTTAGGAACCTAAGACGGCTGCCAAGAAAGAGAAGATGCAGGAGGCATACCCATATAAATCCTTCGCCGAAAATAAACGCGACCGTGTGCTCATAGGCGTGCTAGATCTAAATGACTCAGAGGTAAGAATCCCTAAGACCCAATGGAAATGGGTACACCGAGAGTATTGGGTCCACCGGATCAAATCTGGCATCTGGATTCGTAGGAGGTAGCAGACATTACGCTCACTGATGGTGCGCTTTCTGCAAATAAACCTCCGCACAGTAAGGCAGCTTCAGCTGCTCTCCTGAATCAACTGGTAGAGACATCGCCAGACATTGTCCTTAATCAGAGCCTTGGGTGAATGGTGATCGAATTTGTACGCTGATGAGTGTACAGGTAAAATCAGATGGCTAAATCGAATCGAAACTGGTAATGGACAGCGAAAGGAAAAAAAGGTAGCTTATCCTTGACGGAGATGCAAACGCGCACCTCACCATATGGGACAGCTGTGATACCAACGAAAGGGGTGAGTCCCTCTTCAATTACATTATCAGCAAAAATCTTTTATTATGCAATCGGGGTAGGGAACTCATTTTTGTAATTCGTAATAAACAAGAGGTTTTAGATATTACTATGGTCTCAGACTCTATATTTGACGAAAAAGATCACTGAATGGTATCGAAAGAACAATCATTCTCTAACCATCGTTATATAGAATTTGGGATCCAAAAAAATAGCCGAAAACGGCCACTAATAGAAACACCACTCATAAAAAACCAAAAACATAAGAATTTTTTAGCAAAAAATTTCCCTAATTTTAAAATGAAGTACAAAACAATTTTTAGGTTACAAAATGAATATTTATTAATTATTTGACTCACAAACTATTTTTCTACATAGTCACCTTCGACTTGAATACATTTTTCGTATCTGTTATAGAGATTATGCAAACCTTCTTTAAAAAAAGACATGTCCTGTTTTTGGAGCCATAATTTGACAGATGTTTGGACTTCTTCGTTTGAAACAAAATGCTGCCCACTTGGTGCGAGATCCGGAGAGTAGGGTGGGTGTTCGAAAATTTCCCATTTGAATTTTTCCAATAAAGTTCTCGTTTTTTGAGCACAATGAGTATCATGAAAGAGTAAGATTTTTTTGGATAATTTTCCTGGACGTTTTCGTCTGATGGCATTTTTAAGCTTATTTAAAACTTCGCAGTAACGATCTGCATTGATTGTTGTACCAGGTTCCAAAAAATCAACCAACAAAACACCTAACGCAATTCACAATTGGACACGTTTTGCAATGGTAGCTCCATGGTTGTTGTGTTTATACTGCTGAAAAAACTATTTTCGGTCACCAATACCAGTGCCGCTCTTATCGATAGACTCAACACTGATGTTGTGTTTAGTGCGAGGCCGCTAGATGGTGCACAAGAGAAACGCCAGACCAGGGAAACTTCCTTTTTGAATACCCCTCGTATATGATATAGTCAACCGATTTCAATAAAATTTGACACAGTGCTTAAATACCTTAAACAAGATCTGAATGCCGAATTTAGTTCAAATATTTTTACAAACAAACGAAACACATCGAATTTTGTATAAAAAACGTTTTTTTGGACCGATTGGTCTTATGAGAGCTATATGATATAGTCAACCGATTTGGATCAAATTTAGTACATTTGCTTAGGGACTATAAAAAACTCACAAATATCAAATTTGGTCCCAATATCTTAACAAACAAACGAAACGCAACAAATTTTGTTAAAAAATCGATTTTTTGGAAGATCGGCCCTATGGGAGCTATATGATATAGTCAACCGATTTTGTTCAAATTTGGCACATTGATTAAGTGCTCTAAAAAATTTTCAAACGCCTAATCTAGTTACGATATCTTTAATAACAACAAAATATAACGAATTTTGACTTAAAAAATTAAAAATTTAAAAAACCCCCGACACAAGAACTTACTAACAATTTAAATACAAATAGTCTAATTAAGCAACAAAGATTAACTTAAAAACAAAATTAAGAAAATACTTCAAAAACTTTCATAGAATTACTTCAAAAAATTTGCATGTAAGATACGACCGTCTACGACGTCTGTCCTCGCGTGTCCCCCAACGCGACGTATTTTTTTTAGAATTATAGGTTAGGTTAAGTTAGACTTTAGTATATTATAATATACTTACTATAATTTAGATTCTTGTTAAGGTATGGATTACATTTAAGGTCAAGCTCGTTTGCTTTTTTTTTTACGCATTCTCCCCACTTTCACTCCCCACAACGGAGTCAAACGGAGTTAAACGGCTCAGCCGATTTTCATCAAACATGTCTAGGAACACTCGCACATAAGTCACCTTTAAAACAAACTAAATTGAAATCACTGCATGCGTTCGGGAGTTATGATGCCATAGACAGACAGACAGACAGACAGACATTAAATAATTGACAAGCCCATTGGCATTCCATATGGCTATACGTACATCTAATTGCATAATTTGTTGACAAGCATCATTATCGTATTTAAAAGATTTGCTGTATTTTCAGCTTCAAATGGCCATAACTTCTAAACGAGAAGAGATAGAGCAAAAATAACCTAAGATTCGAATCAGTGGCGTCGTCAGTCACCAATACCAGTGCCGCTCTTATCGATAGACTCAACACTGATGTTGTGTTTAGTGCGAGGCCGCTAGATGGTGCACAAGAGAAACGCCAGACCAGGGAAACTTCCTTTTTGAATACCCCTCGTATATGATATAGTCAACCGATTTCAATAAAATTTGACACAGTGCTTAAATACCTTAAACAAGATCTGAATGCCGAATTTAGTTCAAATATTTTTACAAACAAACTAAACACATCGAATTTTGTATAAAAAACGTTTTTTTGGACCGATTGGTCTTATGAGAGCTATATGATATAGTCAACCGATTTGGATCAAATTTAGTACATTGCTTAGGGACTATAAAAAACTCACAAATATCAAATTTGGTCCCAATATCTTAACAAACAAACGAAACGCAACAAATTTTGTTAAAAAATCGATTTTTTGGAAGATCGGCCCTATGGGAGCTATATGATATAGTCAACCGATTTTGTTCAAATTTGGCACATTGATTAAGTGCTCTAAAAAATTTTCAAACGCCTAATCTAGTTACGATATCTTTAATAACAACAAAATATAACGAATTTTGACTTAAAAAATTAAAAATTTAAAAAACCCCCGACACAAGAACTTACTAACAATTTAAATACAAATAGTCTAATTAAGCAACAAAGATTAACTTAAAAACAAAATTAAGAAAATACTTCAAAAACTTTCATAGAATTACTTCAAAAAATTTGCATGTAAGATACGACCGTCTACGACGTCTGTCCTCGCGTGTCCCCCAACGCGACGTATTTTTTTTAGAATTATAGGTTAGGTTAAGTTAGACTTTAGTATATTATAATATACTTACTATAATTTAGATTCTTGTTAAGGTATGGATTACATTTAAGGTCAAGCTCGTTTGCTTTTTTTTTTACGCATTCTCCCCACTTTCACTCCCCACAACGGAGTCAAACGGAGTTAAACGGCTCAGCCGATTTTCATCAAACATGTCTAGGAACACTCGCACATAAGTCACCTTTAAAACAAACTAAATTGAAATCACTGCATGCGTTCGGGAGTTATGATGCCATAGACAGACAGACAGACAGACAGACATTAAATAATTGGCAAGCCCATTGGCATTCCATATGGCTATACGTACATCTAATTGCATAATTTGTTGACAAGCATCATTATCGTATTTAAAAGATTTGCTGTATTTTCAGCTTCAAATGGCCATAACTTCTAAACGAGAAGAGATAGAGCAAAAATAACCTAAGATTCGAATCAGTGGCGTCGTCAGCTACAATAGGACCAATTTTTAATCCAATCGGACAAAGTTGACGTTTTTCTCCCCACTTTCACTCCCCACAACTTTTAAACGGCTCAACCGATTTTCATCAAACATGTCTAAAAACACTCGCACATAATTCACCTTTAATACAAAAAAAAACTAAATTGAAATCACTGCATGCGTTCGGGAGTTACGATGTCATAGACAGACAGACATACAAACAGACAGACAAACAGACAGACACGTCAAACTTATAACACCCCTCTTTTTTTGCGTCGGGGGTTAAAAAGTTATTTTGGCCGATTGATCCTATGGGAGCTATATGGTATAGTCAACCGATTTTGATGAAATTTGGTACAGTATTTGGGAACTTTAAATAAAAAAAACGAATTATCCATCTAAAACCTTTGTCGTGGTCGTCCCAAACACCCCTATGGGTATATCGACTTCTGTATTTACCCTGATCATATTCTAGGTAACTTTGGGGTGTCTCCGTTGACTTCTTCTATATGTTACATACATTTTCGGCTTGCACAAACTTAATATACCCTTTCTACCATACGGTACAGGGTATAAAAAGGACAAATTGGTTAGTGTATATGCATGAATTAAAGAGTAACATTTCAGAAGCCCGTTCCGTATTTACTAACAATAGTGAAACACTAGATAGCCTTGTAGAATCATTCACGAGAGCGTGTATGCAAGCAAAAATAAAGCCTGCCTCTGAAAAATACACAGAGGGAAAAAGAAACCATCATGGTGGTCAGCAAGGCGTGGAAGGCCTTTTGTGGCAACATTGCAAATGTTACTGAAGCTTCTCGGCTAAGAAAAATTATTTCAAACTCTAATCAGCCCAATGGATACATCCAGAATCCTGATATGAGCTGGACAGAATCTGTTGATGAGTCTTTGAATCTATTGCTAGATACCCAATTCCCGACCAGTGAGCCCGCGGTCGATGCGGAAATAATCAATAACATCAATAAGCCTGACAAAGACATTCTAGAACTAATTAGTGAACCAAATGTGAAATGGTCAGTGACGACATTCAAACCGTATAAATCACCAGGACCTGATGGAATTTTCCAAGTCAACTTAAATTTTCGATAAGTTAAATTGCAAAATGACTTGTAACCAACCATTTATAAAAGTGTGGTTTCATTGAAATACATTCCTGCCCTATGGAAAGAAGTCAAAGTTGTTTTTATATCCAAGGCGGGTAAAATATTTCAATTGCTCACAACATGCGTACAGTAAGGGGAAATCCACTGAAACAGCATTAAACACACTTGCCAGAGAAATTTAAAAACCACTAAAATACATGAAATTTACCTTAGTATCGTTTCTAGATTTTGAGGGCGATTGGGTTGACAGAACTTGGCATTTCTAAATCTCTGGTGGATCTTATCGAACACATGCTGCTAAGCAGATTCGTGAATTCAACTTTGGGAGATTTTGAGGTGCGCAAATCGGTCACAAGAGAGACTCCTCTCTTGTGGATTCAAGCGATGAACAAGTTCTTGCGGAATCTAGAAAATGGTAGACATAAAGGTATCGCCTAAGGGGTAAATTTTCGAACACCCTCTGCGAAATCATGCAAAGACTAATGAATGAAGTTGATCCGTGGTCCAAATCAGGGCTAGGTGTTAATGCCAGCAAAACGGAACTTATTAAGTTCACAAGAAAACAAAAACTACCAAATATTAGACCTCCGAACATAAAGGCAATCACTTTAACATTCAGGGAAAAAGGACGTTACCTAGGATTGATTTTAGACAGGAAGCTGCTTTGGAACTTAAATGTTGAAGATAAAGTGAGAAAAGCTGTGATAGCCCTTTACTCATATAAAAGAGCGGTTAGATCAAGATGGGGTCTAAAAGCACATGTTGTTCACTGGATTTACACAGCGATAGCAAGGCCAATCCTAACTTACGGAGTTCTGGTATGGTGCCCGGCGCTGAACAAAAATAGTGCATTGAAATAAATTAACTCCATTCAGAAAGCATTAACTCCATTGAGTATTAGCGGCACCCTTAGAGCGACCCCCACAACAGCATTAAACGCCATGCAACATCTATTGCTGAAAGATCTATATAGTAAGCATATGGCAGTGAAATCGGCCTAAAGGTTAAGAGAATCTTTGGAACTAGCCATAAGCTCTAGAGGACACTCTGACCACTGACTTTTCTAACTCAACGGAGTTATTCTTAGACAAACCGTTCAGTGTAAGTTCCCCATCTCGTGAAGATTGGGACAATGGTATACCAGACTACAATGCAAGATTACCAATTACCAGATAATTGTAGCGATTCCCAAGCAGAAATAATTCAAAATCGTGTTTAAACCGAAAGGGAAATTTAGATCTGTTAAACAAAAGATCATCTGAATAAAATAATCCCACACTTACTTTTCTAAATCGAATTACCAATTACAAGATAATTGTAGCGATTCCCAAGCAGAAATAATTAAGAATCGTGTTTAAACCGAAAGGGAAATTCAGTTCTGTTAAACAAAAGCTCATCTGAATATAATAATTCCACACTTACTTTTCTAGATCAAATCGAAGCTGTTTTTAATTTTCCGCCTATCAATAAAGCTGATGGTCATCAGTTGCGAATTTTAATGGACAAGGCCACAACAATATTTGGATTACTCTCGTCTCTGGGCACAGGCTCAGATATATCACAGGCTATGTTAATCTACATCGTTATGGGAAAGTGCGATTAACAAACTAAAAGCAAATGGAACGAAGCCATGGATTTACTTTCATTGCTCAAATGGGAGCAATGCACTCAAGTACTGGAGCATCATTGGCGAAGTGGCAAGCCTAGTCAAATACAAACATTTGCAAAAACTAACTCATTATGTGCTCTCTGTTCTAGTTTTGCCCACAAGCTTGTTGAATGCTCTCGATTCATATACATGAATGCCACACAAAGACTTGAAGTCGCCAAGAAGTCCAGCATTTGCATACATTTTTTGCATTCTTGTCATCGTGTGGCACAATGCCCATTGCATCATACACTACTGCAGTTCGATCAGACATAGCACCCGAGTACATTCCAATCAAATGTACTGGAAACGCCACCACCAAGTTCGCAACCTTTGAATGTTGCAACACATTTGAACATGAAAATATCGCAAGGTGCTCAAATCATTCTCGCAACTGCCATGTTTCTTGTACGAAATGCGTCAGGCGCGCCTATTTTGCCATGGCGAGGATGGCTATCATTTAAATGGTGAGTGAATACATATTTGAACTCAATCATAAAAGACCTCAACTTATAGTTGCTATATTTTTACTTTTGCTATCATTATCGCATGTGAAGAAACAAACAAAAAAGTTAGCTCCATGAACTATTATGCATTCAGATTAATGATTCGACAAAATGAGGAAAACCTTTTTCATCAATACGCAGTAGACATGAATTTCATCAGATTCAACCAGAAAAAACTACGTTCAGAAGAATATATTCATTTACGCGATGCTATAAATAACGACGGCGATGTCAACAATGTTGGTAAAATGGTAATATTGCCAGCGACTTATACAGGGAGTCCGCGACACATGCATGAATGTCACAAGACGCAATGTCGTATGTTCGACATTACGGACGACCTGATCTTTTCATGACATTTACATGCAATCCTCAGTGGGCTGAAATTAAAGGTCATTTGTTCGATGGACAATCGCCAGTAGATCGCCATGATATAACAGCGCGCGTATTTAAACAAAAACTAAAATCGATCAGTGTATTCGGAGAAATTCGCTGCTGGATGTATTCGGTAGAATGACAAAAGAGAGGATTATCACAGAGAATATGATCCACGGACCATGTGGTGTGCTCAACCCAACTTCACCATGCATGATCGACGGCAAATGCTCTAAAAGATATCCAAGGGCATTGACTTCGGACACTGTTACGGGCTACGATGGATACTCATTATATCGCCGTAGATCAACAGATTGGCTTGGTATTGGCTGGTCTCCCACGCCTGCTGCTGCCTTGGGGGTTCCAATCCAGCGCTGTTCTCGTTATGTCACCGTGGGGTTTCCGCAATGTGTGGCCG
Organism: Chymomyza amoena; assembly: GCA_037043745.1. Classification (NCBI taxonomy): domain Eukaryota; kingdom Metazoa; phylum Arthropoda; class Insecta; order Diptera; family Drosophilidae; genus Chymomyza; species Chymomyza amoena. Next base: position 72,381 of record JBAMAX010000494.1, read on the forward strand.
ATCCATTTCCACTTACGGCGTTGGATTTCGATGTGGATTGGTGTTTGTTTGGTCACATTCCAGAGTTCTGTATTGCTTATGACTTGGGGCCAAAATACACTTATAATTCTACATAGACAGCGATTAAGAAAAGATTGCAGCGACTGTAGTACACCCGCCGAGATATTCCATGTTTCGCACCCATACAGAACTGCAGACTTCACGTTGGCGTTGAATATCTTAAGTTTCGTATGCCTGGATAAGTAAGACGCTCTCCATACCTTGTCTAGCATGCCTAATGCAGCACTACCCTTCGATATACGGTTACGTATGTCAACTGATGACCCGCCAATCTTGGAAATAATACTCCCAAGGTAACAGAATTCTTCTACATCTTCCAAAGGTACGCCAGCAATCTGAAGAGCTTGTGTTTCGGTGGTGTTGATTCGCATAACTTTGGTCTTCGCGATATTGATTTTAAGTCCGGTTTGTGCTGCAGCCTCACTTACCGCTTGTAATTTTGCTGATATGTGCGAAAATTTATGCGTCAGCAGACAAATATCGTCAGCATAATCTAGATCTTCCAGATGGCCGCCCATACCCCAGGAGATGCTTCTGTTAACTGCACAAGCTTGCCGCATAACTAAGTCCAATAATTGATTGAACAACAGTGGATATAGTACGCAGCCCTGCCTCACTCCGGCTTGCACCTTGATCCCGTTGCTTGAAGCATTTTCGTGTTTTACGTGGCAACTAGCGCCCGCGTACAGCTCTTTGATGATGTTAATAATTTTTTCCGGCACCCCTTTGCATGCGAGCGCCTTCCTCATCGCTACGTGTTTAAGTTCGATAAAACACATGTAGAGGGGTGTCCGCCACTCTACTGACTGTTCCACGATTACTCTCAGGGTGTTTACATGATCTACTTGAAAATCCCAGCAACAGTGAATTGGATAGCCTTCTGTGAATTATGTGTACTACGACTTTGTTTATCATGCTTAACAGCGTAATACCTCTCCAATTTTTACACTCGGATAAATTACCTTTCTTCGGGAGAAGAATGATGGTACCTTTTTTCAACTCGGATGGTATTTTTTCTGAGCTCCAAATGTTTTTTAATAGGGGCATCAGGATACGAGCACTAAGCTTCGGGTCAGCTTTTAGTAACTCCGGATTGATGTTGTCAAGCCGAGGAGCTTTGTTATTTTTTAGTGTCTTGATCGCGCTTATTATCTTAAACTCATCCGCGCATGTGGTGGGGATATCGTGTCTAACTATGTGACGTTGGCAACTACAGGGCAGGTTGGTTGAACGGATGGCGCTGACAATAACTTCTCATAATAGCGCTCCCATATGTGGATTTGCTTGTCTTTGGACGTTGTTAGTACTCCATTTTCGTCTTTAAGCGGCTTGGAAGTTGTAAAGGCGGTATTTGTTAGCTGTCGTATAGTGTGGTATAGATCTCGGCTGCGATGCGTCTCTGCAGCAGCCTATGCTGTGGCCGCTAAGTGATCGCTCCATTTTCTCTTATCTTCTCGTGCACTCTTCTTTATTTGGTTGTCGACAGAGCTGTATCGTTGCTGCAAAAGAGTTTGGCGTTGTCTAATCTTCGCGCAATTAAGCTGATTTTTCACTATCCAGCATTTTCGTTTATTCATCTTGTGACCAACTTGTTCTTCCGCAGCCTTTACAAAGGTTTTTTTTATGTGCGGCCAATCGTTAATGTCATCATGCACAGAAAGAGCGGACGCCAGCGATTCAGAAAATCTTTCGCGCGTGACTCGACATTTTAGTTTCTCAGCGTTGAACTTTTTTTGCGCTATATGATGAGAGCTCTTCCCAGCCGCAGCCAGTCTGAGCCTGATTGTCGCAGTGAGGAGGTGATGATCGCTTGCAACATCGGCACCACGCTTATTGCGCACGTCGAGGAGAGAGCCACGCCACTTATGGCTTATGGCAATGTGGTCAATTTGATTTTCGGTGGCTCGGTCCGGTGATGTCCATGTTACCTTGTGGAAGAGCTTATGGTGGAATAACGAGCCTCCTATATCAAGACTGTGGTCGGCGCAGAACTCTGTGAACAGCTCACCATTCTCCGTGAGAATACCGAAACCGTGCTGACCCATAGTTTTATCACGGCCCCGGTTACAAGAGCCCACTTGTGCATTCATGTCACCCATTAGGATGACGATATCACCTTTGTGGATATCACTCATTATTTTCGTTAGGCTACTATAGAACGCATCCTTGGTTGCTATATCCGCAACAATCGTTGGCGCGTAGCATTGAACGACCGTCATTTTCCTTGCCCTCGTGTGCAACCTTGACGATATGATTCTGTCAGAATGCGCTTTCCATTCTATCAGAGCCGCTGCCGCTGACTTTGAGAGAAGAGAGCCGACGCCATTTTCTCTTCTTTGACTGGCACTGTTACTCGAAAATAAAAGTTTTTGGCATATTGCAGTTGTAAACTCACCCGAATCTGCCCATCTGATTTCACACAGCCCGAGTAGCAGCAGTTGGTAACGTTCGAACTCCCTACACAGTTGCGAGATCTTAGTTGGCTCTAGCAATGAGCGCACGTTCCATGTACCTATTCGTGATCCTTTTTCCAAATGTGCACTCGCGGATGAGTAGTTGTACAAATCTCGTCGCATCGATCTTTTACTTGGCACGGAAGCACTCTTTCATTGTTTAGTTGGTCAAATTAAACTTGGCGAAATCCTACCAGTGCTTCAGAAGATTTAATTGGGATAAATCAACTTGCTAAAGGACGAATTGGGGTCAGTTTGCATTCAAAGAAAACCCAGACTGCCTTGGAAATTCTAGCGACATTGCTCGTCGTAGATTTTTCGCATTAGAAAATACCAGCCAGAGATCAAGTCACAATATGACAAGCTTAAGAGAATATGAAATCTTGGATCTCGACCATATGACTTTGGTCGATTAACCGAAGGTACGTACATGAACCTCATTTCTATATCCCTTATCATTGAGTTTTGAAGTCTTCTAGCACATCAACAAAACGCAGAGTCGTATTTGTCGCTTCATGTCCGACGTCGTCTCAACACACGCTGAATGACTTGCTTCTAGTCAACCCAACCACAAGAGGCATCTACATCTTGCAGGAAACACAAAACGAAAAGGCAAATAGAGCAACCGGTTTTAAAAAATCGCCGTCTGCTCGGAGAATGTCAACCGTACCGATCGCCTCTCGCCTAGAGGAATACACGACATAATTCTGGATCATCAATTCGGATTATGTGAGAAACTCAACCGCATAATAAAAAAAATACGAAACGCTTTTTAACGGAGGCAATACTGCTACGCAATATTTCTGGACGTGTCTCAAGCATTCATCCGAGTTTGGTTCGATGGCCTAATGTATAAAATCAAAACTATGCTTCCTAATAACTATCACAAGTTACTTGAATCATATATGTATTTACAAAAGAGTATTTGTAGTGAAATGCAATACTGCCACGTAGGACGACCACATCATTGAAGCTGGAGTTCTCCAAGGCAGCGTAATTGGACCAACGCTTTATGTCCTATTCAAGGATTCTCAGTCTCTCCAAATGCCCAATTCTTGCAACAACGCAATTAGCTCTTCATCTGTTGATATTGGAGAAGTGGCTATTAGACTGGCGAATTCAAATCAATGAAAATAGCTTACATTTATTTTCATTGCTTTGAATTCGTTACGTTTACTTTGAACGATTCTTCACTTACAATGAACAATAATAAATACCACACGCAAGCTTGGAGTCCATCTCGATAGACGTCTTACCTGGTGAAGGCATACTGATGCTAAGAGAACGCAAATAAAGCTAAAGGCCAACAGCTTTGATTGGCTCACAAACGCACGTTCTCCTCTTAGTTTGGACTATAAAGACATACTTTATAATTCCGTTTTGAAACCAATCAGGACTTATGGGTTCCATTGGGGGGAACTCAAGCAGCAGCAACATTGACATTATCCAGGGAGCTCAATCAAATATCCTAAGAACCGTCACTGGGGCAGGGTGGTACTTTCGATATAAAAATACTTAAAGATGAGATCGTACAACAAATAGAAAAATACTACATGAAATTATCTCATCATCTCCCAAGAGAATTAATTCGGCTATGCAGCCGATCTCGTCTTCGACGACCCAACCCAGCCATAGTTACTTACTTTAAAATCCGTTAGTTAAGTTTAGCTATTAAGATTTTACACCGTTAGTCTTCGACATCGAATGTAGATTCAATAAATAAGTAATAAAAAACAAGAATAATGAAGTTTGGAGCATATGGAAAAAAAAAAATTAAATTTAAAAAACCCCCGACACAAGAACTTAAGTAATTTCCCTTTAAAAAGTGAAAAATATTAAAAGAAACTTAATGTTAAAGTACCTAAGAATCTATTAATAATTCTAAAAAATACGTCGCGTTGGGGGACACGCTAGGGCAGACGTTGTTGACGGTCGTATCTTACATGCAAATTTTTTGAAGTAATTCTATGAAAGTTTTTGAAGTATTTTCTTAATTTTGTTTTTAATTTCATCTTTGTTGCTTAATTGGACTATTTGTATTTAAATTGTTAGCTTAGGAGCGGTCCACCAACGCGACGTATTTATTTTAGAATTATTAATAGATTCTTAGCTACTTTAACATTAAGTTTCTTTTATTATTTTTTACTTCTTAAAGGGAAATTACTTAAGTTCTTGTGTCGGGGGTTTTTTAAATTTTTAATTTAATTTTTAATTTCATACTTTTTATAGGCAGGTTAGATTAAGTTAGACTTTAGTATATTATAATAAACTTATTTGAGACCCCATCCGAGTATATTTGCAGACATTCGGTTATTCTCCCCACTTTCACTCCCCACAACTTTTAAACGGCTCAACCGATTTTCATCAAACATGTCTAGGAACACTCGCACATAAGTCACCTTTAATACAAAAAAATACAAAAAAAAACTAAATTGAAATCACTGCATGCGTTCGGAGGTTAAAAAAATGTTCCGAATTGCTTTCGTTTTTGATTAAGTTTACGTACATATTGCCCACTGGGTTATTATACCTTACCAAAGTGCATATTTTACTATGCAAGCGAGCATAGCAAAATCCGAAAATACGAAAATGAATCAATTATTTTCCTATTTCAATAAAAAAGATCAGATATAATGGAAAACAAAAAAAAAAACTTGTGAATTGAACACATTAGACACACTAGACTATGATTCGAACACACTACTGACAACGTTACAGCATGCATATTTACCAATATTTTGCAAAATTTGGACTGTTTACCGCTTAGCGTTTCCTTTTTTGTCCCTTCAAAAAGCTGTTGATAAGTTCACTTGTAGAGTTACTTCAAGTTTAAGAACATCCACTTCATGATATTTTTTCTTTCTGCCAACATCTTTTTTTAGAGTCAAATATTTTAACTTTATTTACAAATTTACAATGTTAAAAACTTAAAATATATATTTTAAGCCATCCATTCATAAAATTATCTTCGAATTTACTTGTGCAACACGAAAACACAAAACTTTTCGAAGACAAAACGTGTCTAAATCCGGAACACTTTAATTTCATTCCACTCATTTTGGTTTTGCATGTACACACATTCATGGCCGTACAGAGAATATCCGGAACCCGGGGGAAATCTTGGATCCGGGCCCTTATAAATTTTTCCTTAATTCATGAAAATACGTATAATTTTTGATAGGTGTGAGATCAACATAAAAAAAACTTACCGAAGGATTTGTGAGAGAATTGATGATTTGTTAAAATCGTAATAATGCATTTCATAAAACCCCAATGCACATCTAAAAAAAACGCAACTCTAAGAAGTTTGAATTTTTAAGCCTTACATAACAATAACCGAAACTTTTTAGAATATCATCAAAATCTCTCTCTCTCAAGTCCGCGCACCTCCGAGACCTCCGGGCCCGGAGGAAAAAGTCCCCGTTACAAGTGACCTAGAACCGCAATTTTTGGTAAACTGATTCATATGGCTCTAATAAACAAATCCACATCCAAATTTTATAGATGCGGACTCCCCACCCCCCGCAATCGATTTACCGTGTTTTCTCATACACAAATATCAACTTGAAACTAACAGACGCACTTTTTTACGACATATCACTCTGCTAAGTTTGAGATGAAAATATTAAACGATATGGCTAAGAACCTAACCTGATAAGCATTTTGGTATAAATTTGTGATATGCCACGCCTCCTTCTGTCCGTACACGCATTGCACAAATCAAGTGAAACTGACCCCAGCGATTTTTAATAAGTAATGATGTAGTTTCAGTTTCTGCCAAAAATACGGTATACATACCAGGTCATATTGCACGCTTCGCCCCACTCAAAAAAATGCGAAAATTGCGGTGGAAATCACACAGCAAGCTACAGAGTCTTCAAGGAGCTTAGAAGCCGGATTCACCATTATACGCCGAATAATCGTATACCTTCCCTAACTTCCCCTCACGTTTTCACATGCAAAAAAATATTTTTTACAAGTGCCTCTGGACTAGAGGACAACACATTTACATCATCTCATCAAAAAGGGCACGCTGAGCCGAACGTGACACAAGCACATTCAAAAGACCAATGATGTGTTCCATGCAATAAAGCATTTCATTTATGCTCACAACTTGCATGTCCTCAAAATCAAATGCTCTGATTCAATTGCTAGTATCACAACAATCCAAATAAAAGTCCTCGATCCCGAATTATGGTTACAAGTGACCTCGAACCGCAATTTTAGGTAAGCTGTATTCATATGGCTCTAATAAACAAATCCACATCCAAATTTTATAGATTCGGACTCCCCGCAATCGATTTACCGTGTTTTCTCATACACAAATATCAACTTGAAACTAACCCCATATAAATACTTTAAATAGCTTCTTTGACGTAACTTTCGAGTTTCATCACAATCGGTAAAAATTTACGGAACTTATAGGTATAAATATCAAATTTCACAAAAAAAAAAAAATTCCAATTTCCAATAATTGGAAAGTTCTTAGTAGGAATATGCAGAAAAACATTTTTCGAGAGAAAATGTACAGGGAATTCAGGCACCGCCACGACTGTACCACATTTTTTATACCCTGTACCGTGTAGTACAAAAGGTATTTAGGTATATCACAAGGTGCTTCAATGAAAAGTAGGAAACCAAACAACAAATGTCTTAGCAATATGCAATAAAAGCGCTTAATCTTTGTACTAAAATAAATTTTTCGTAATTGAGCGATTGAGATTGGTTTTTTAAATTTCTTTTAAATCGAGTAGAGTGTTGTGATAGTGGAGGATATTTGAAAATTGCACGCAGGGGGCCCCCTAGCAATATATTATACTATATATTCTGAATCTTCTCAGTACTAAAGGTAGACCCTGCCCAATCCCGACAATGAAGTAAGGTCTAATAGAACTCAATAAATTTAAGTTAAGTATAGTTTTTTATTTTATTAACCCCCGACGCAAAAAGAGGGGTGTTATAAGTTTGACGTGTCTGTCTGTTTGTCTGTCTGGTTGTCTGTCTGTTTGTCTGTCTGTTTGTCTGTCTGTCTATGGCATCGTAGCTCCCGAACGCATGCAGTGATTTCAATTTAGTTTTTTTTGTATTAAAGGTGACTTATGTGCGACGTATTTTTTTAGAATTATTAATAGATTCTTAGATACTTTAACATTAAGTTTCTTTTATTATTTTTTACTTTTTAAATGAAAATTACTTAAGTTCTTGTATCGGGGGTTTTTTAAATTTTTAATTTATTTTTTTTTAATCATAATATTTATACATCAGTTATATTTTGTAATTATTCTTTAATCATCATAATATTTATTTATACATCAGTTATATAGTATATGCACAAGTTACTGAGATTAACATAAAAAAACTTTACAACTAAGATGTTTGTGTCGTGTTTATTTTTTTAAGTGAAATTGAATTTTGAAGGAAAAAATGTGAGCAAAAAAAAAATTAAGTATATATTTCTTCAAATCCCTCTGACCTAGGCCTGTACACCAATCGACTAATAATTTATTTAGTTCCACAAGAAAACATAAACAATTAACATCATTTACTTTTATATTCATCATAAGAAATCATACAGACTGAAGAAAACGCCATTTTGTTAGTACAATCAAAGCTCCTCCTATGTAACCTGTTTAACCTTTCTTGATGCTTTAAAATGTACCTAAGTGCAATCTTAAACACTTATACTGATGCAAAGTTACATAGAATATATACATTTTAGTAGAAAAAAATCTGTCTCTTTCTACCTTGCGACTGAATCACAAAAGCGGCATTAAAAGATCTCTTTAACAGAACAAGTTTTAACACTTATTCGCCTGCTAATAATTTATGCCTTGCCTTATAGTCAGAAATGTAAAATTAATTTCAAGAACTAGCAATTGATAATTTTTGAGGAAGAAGGTTATAATTTATAACCGAAATAGTAACTAAAATAAAAAAACAGAAAATGGAAATGTTTGCTACAAAAGTTATTATATATTTAAAAAACTCGTTGCCTCGCAATTTGAAAGTCTTAACAATTCACTTTATATAATTCATGACTCAAAACATGTTAGTATAGTTTATACTTCTTGTTTTTTTTTTCTTTGTCGCCTTACTGTGTACTATGGATATTGTTGCGGGTACTATCACTAAAATAAATCAAAACTTTCGTTTTTCTCATCTTGCTGAGCTGAGATCACATCTATGTATGTATATGTATTATTTAATTGAATTGGGTCGTTTTGTACAGGGAACTTTAAAAAAATATTTATAAACAAACAAAACACATCGAAATTTACAAAACACGTTTTTAATGGATCTTACCTGAGAGTTTGGTTACTCTTATTTATATAATCTCTGGGATCTAGGCGTTAATTCAGAAGGACAACGGGCTTGAACATATTGATTTCTCTAAGCACCCGATCATAATTTTATAACCTTTGAAATTATTTAACAAACAAAATAAGTTTGGCTTGCAGCTGTCGAAATGAAAAGTATTTTGATTTGTTTGCTTATTTAAACGCATTAACGCCACCAAACTTAATTTTGTATTATTTTTTAATGTTTTAAGAAAATTTAGATGTGGTCAATTCAACGAATCAAAGTTAATTTGCATTATTTATTTTTATTACTATTCTATGCACCGAATTCCAAGCAAATTGCCGAATAACTATCGATGAGTTCACTTGTAGAGCTACCACAAGTTTTCGAACATCCACTTTATTAATTTAATTTTTCTTTCTGCCAACATGTTTCTGAGAGACAAGTATTTTTAAATTATTTACCAATTTTGTACAATTTATTTTATATACATATTTAAAGCCATCCACTAATAAAATTATCTTCGAATTTACTTGTGCAACACGGTAGCCCAACAACACAATACACATTTCGAAGTTCTGTTTTGTCTAAATCCAGAACATCTTACTTTCATTCCACTCGTTTTGGTTTTGCAAGTACACACAATTTTAATAGACCTTTTTTGTAATAAACTCTTGTCGGAATAGATATCTAGAACATGCCTGAATGGTTCGGATTCATTTTCCAGAGCCCTTATTCTTTATTCTTCTTTATTTTTAGGCAATAACGGGTTAATCCCAAGAGATGATTGTGGAGCGAACGCCAATACTTTCAGACAGCGCGTATACCGGTTTTGTCGTCTTTTCTTTGTTAATGCATACATACCTACGTAGTGTATAGGTAGGTAGGTACTCTCCGAGTATGGACGATTACAATGGAATGTCTTCATTAGTTGTGAGAAATGTTACTGGCTAAAACTTGTCAGCATTCAACATTGAGTGTATGGATAAATATATATTTTTAAGACTTTTAGTTATCATGGTGGTACTTTGTGAGTAATTTATCAAATATACAACTATACAATGGCAAGCATTGAATTTTTAATGTTATTATTGTCTCTTAATATGTTTGTGTATGTATGTAGGTATATTCTCTTGTTTTAACAAATTAATTAATGGGGGCAATTTAAATTTTTAATTAATAAAATGGTTATTAACTGGGTAAATCGGTATGCATGGCTATTGGAATCTATTTATGTATTTGACTATTATTATATTATTATGGGAATCGTTCCAAAAAAAATTGTATTGGTTTGAGGCGTGACCCAAAATGGCGTGTGTTTCATCTATAACTGGTTATTCATCGATGCATTTTTCGGCGATTATGTAATCAAGGCAAATGGTTAGATATGGAGATATCGTGTTTTGATAATTCAATAAAATTGGATTTTGTTTAATACGCTTACGGCTGTTTTACAGATTTATCGTATTAGCTTTTCTCCCCTATTGTGTGGGGCGGTGATCAGCGCATAGAGTGTTGGCTGTAAAAGCAAGCCTCCTGTCCAATGTAAGGCATAGATACGTAACCTTTGCCGTTTACTCAATCTCTGAATTCAGTGCTGCTCTTTTTTGTGAGCTCTTTTGTTTGTGGCTCATTTGACGAAAAATCTATCTGAATTCTGAATAATATTCGCATCCGTGACAGCCCGCCTTTCTACAATACCTCATTACGTGCCTTCGTTACTCGATCGACCAACAACTTTTGCCTGATTAGCACCCGAGGTGAAATTCATGGGGCTGTTGCTGTTTATTGCAGTCAATCTTTTAGCGGAATGATCAATAACCGATATTTTTGAGCCCTATTATTTAGCAACTATTCTTCTTACACTATGACGAATTTTTTGGAAAAATGCTAGTTAACATTTTTGCCTACTTTATTATGTTTGTTTTATTTTTAATTTGAATTTAAATATTGAATATATAATTTGAAAATTTTTTAATATACATCGTGTTTTTTTAGTCTAACAACTTAGAGTTAAAAAAACTCCTTTACATTACAACCCATTTAATAGCTGATATTTGCTTTTTGTTGAGTTTGATTTGACATTTCAAACAACGCTATGGCATAAGTCTTCAATGATGGTCAAAATATTACAGTTTCTGAAAATTTGTGTTCCAGATTGTGCCTTGTACGCGCCAGCCACATGACCGAAATCATATTTAAACATTATGTTATAAAACTACCTATACAATAAAGCTCGTTTCATTATATTTCTTGGATTTGTTATGATTTAAAAAACATTCTTTATTAAACCTTTCGCCTTTCTCAAATAAATTTTATGAAGTTCGCTCACCTACCCCCACGCCATCGTCGCAAGCGGCTCAGGCGGGGCCCACTTGAAATTAAATTACTTCTTTATTATTCTCATACCTCTTCTTTGATGGCTTATGCATCTGTTCTCGTTTTCGCTCTTTCATTTCCCCTTCAGTCAAATTTAATTTCTTTCCCCATTTCCCTAAATTTCTTACTTTATGAAAACATGAGAAAAAATCATGAGAATCAAACATCTTCTGCTATACACATAACATCTTCTACACTATCAAAAGTTGAGAAAAAAAACTTTTTTATATAATAGAGGGATAGCGGACCCGGCGCGCTGCTTAGCTCGGAAATATGCAAGTAAATTAATATCAGCACATCCTTGGTTAACGATGCCCCTACATCTTTCATAACCATTACACTGTAGAAAGTGTTGGGGCATCGATGACGAAGAATCTACATATATTGGAACAATTAAAAAATTAATCAAGAATTATTTTTCAACCACAGTGCTTTATTTTATTAATTAACAGAACTGATCTAAAATGATCAAAAAAATTTATTAATTAACAAAACTGATCTAAAATGTACAAACTGATACGTGATGCGTTGTGATACACGACATTTTTGGCTTTCCCGTCTTTTGCGAAAATAAATAACGCTGATGGTTTTCCAACACGTGAGCAGGCCACGTAAAGTTGACCGTATGAAAAACATGGATACTCTAAATTTATTCCGCAAATTTTTATTTCCAATGATTGTCCTTGGGCTTTGTTGATTGTCATCGCGAAAGCAAGCCGGATGGGAAACTGAAGACCTTTAAAATCGAATGGTAAATCATTAGGTATCATAGGAATTTGTGGGATCAAAACATCTTCGCCTTTGTACTTCCCTTTGAGAATCGTTGCTTCAATCACGTTGTTCGATAGGTTTTTCACCGCTAGTCTTGTTCCACTGCATAGCCGTGGTGGATTGATATTTCGAAGCATAATTATCACTGAACCAAATTTCAACTGAAGATTATGAGGTGGCAAGCCGGGTAATTCCAGTGAATTCAAAAACTCGGTTGGATAGTGCACCACTTCGTCTTGATCCAGAACGGTGTCCATCGGTTTGTATGAAATCACTTGCCCGGGCATTGCGTTTTGAATATAAACATTGAGGTCGTCAACATCTTTGTTTTTCGCAGCTAGTATAGCTCGTTTACTCAGCCAAACATGGATTTTAATGTTTTGAACGATGTTGGAAAAAACATTTTTGATTAGTTCTTCTTTCGAGACTGCCAAATTGCAAAAATTTTCTGGCTACTTGATAAATCCTGTTGACACATCCACAGCAATTTTCCCATTTCCAATATCAACAGTTGCTTTGAAAATTAGGCTGCTGTTTGATCATTTTGCAACACGCATGTTCAAAGTAAGTCTTAGTGTATTGATGATATCGCCTCAAATAAGATGCTTTTAAAGATGCATTAATTTCATCTGCAAATAATAATTTTGTATTGATGCAAGTCTTTGCCATTGCACATGTTTTGGAAATGTTGCAAGTCGGGTTTTCATTGATCTTCATATCCAATGGAAGCTTAAGAGCAGAGTGTGGTGTTCGTCCACTATCTAACAAAGTAGTGGCGATTCCCGATGCCAATACCAATGCAATGTAACCTTGAGATCGTATTGTTGATAGGAGAAGAGATATCATGAACGTTTTTCCAGTGCCTCCAGGAGTATCAATGAAGTATATTCCATCTGTCCCATCGTCAACAGCTGTCATAATTGTATGGTAGATGTGTTTCTGTTTCTGATTCATCAGTGGAACATTATTATTATTATTATTATTATTATTATTATTAACCCCCGACGCAAAAAGAGGGGTGTTATAAGTTTGACGTGTCTGTCTGTTTGTCTGTCTGTCTATGGCATCGTAGCTCCCGAACGCATGCAGTGATTTCAATTTAGTTTTTTTTGTATTAAAGGTGAATTATGTGCGAGTGTTGTTAGATATGTTTGATGAAAATCGGTTGAGCCGTTTAAAAGTTGTGGGGAGTGAAAGTGGGGAGAAAAACATCAACTTTGTCCGATTGGCTTAAAATTTGGTCCTATTGTAGCTGACGACGCCACTGATTCGAATCTGAGGTTATTTTTGCTCTATCTCTTCGCGTTTAGAAGTTATGTCCATTTGAAGTTAAAAACATCAACTTTCTCCGATTGGCTTAAAATTTGGTCCTATTGAAGCTGACGACGTCACTGATTCGAAAATGTGGTTATTTTTGCTCTTTTTCTTCTCGTTTAGAAGTTATGGCCATTTGAAGTTAAAAACATCAACTTTGTCCGATTGGCTTAAAATTTGTCACTCTGTCTGTGGCATCATAACTCCCGAACGCATGCAGTGATTTCAATTTAGTTTTTTTTGTATTTTTTTTATTAAAGGTAACTTATGTGCGAGTGTTCCTAGACATGTTTGATGAAAATCAGTTGAGCCGTTTAAAAGTTGTGGGGAGTAAAAGTGGGGAGAGTGCGTAAAAAAAAGCGAACGAGCTTGACCTTAAATGTAATCTATACCTTAACAAGAATCTAAATTATAGTAAGTATATTATAATATACTAAAGTCTAACTTAACCTAGCCTACCTATAAAAAGTATGAAATAAAAAATTAAATTAAAAATTTAAAAAGCCCCCGACCTTAAGTAATTTTCATTTAAAAAGTAAAAAATAATAAAAGAAACTTAATGTTAAAGTACCTAAGAACTATTAATAATTCTAAAAAAAATACGCCGCGTTGGGGGGCCGCTCCTAAACTAACAATTTAAATACAAATAGTCTAATTAAGCAACAAAGATGAACTTAAAAACAAATTTAAGAAAATACTTCAAAAACTTTCGTAGAATTACTTCAAAAAATTTGCATGTAAGATACGACCGTCAACGACGTCTGCCCTCGCGTGTCCCCCAACGCGACGTATTTTTTTAAGAATTATTAATAAATTCTTAGGTACTTTAACATAAAGTTTCTTTTATTATTTTTTACTTTTTAAATGAAAATTACTAAAGTTCTTGTGTCGGGGTTTTTTTAAATTTTTAATTTAATTTTTTTTTTCGTTCAATTCATCGTTTCTTGATTGAATGCAGCATGCATCGGACGATCCGGAGATGTCATACCCATACCCTCCTTACAAATGACTCAAAACTTGTTGTGCTTTAAACCTTCTACACACTATAACAAACAAAATATAAAAAAAAATTAGGCAAATTCGTAAATTCGTCTCGTTGGTATTTTCCAGCCAGATCTGCTTCATACTTTTGCAGTTCTTCAATTAACATTTTCAAAATATTAGTACCATTAAGAAAAGCAAAATTCTAATTCAGCATGGTAGCACAATCAAACCTTTTTTTATTTCTGATATGATTCGATCAAATACCATTATTATTTCTTTAGAAAATAGTTGATCAGGTTGGAGTGTTTGTAATTCGTCTTCACACATCTCATCGAAATGTTTTTACGTTTCGGAATTTGTTTGTTTTGCAAAATAGGGTACACATCACATTTTTCAGCAACTAATGAGACGGAACGGGCACGATAAAATCTTCTTTCTGAATTTCTATATTCACTCGATTGATTTCGCGAAGAATATTCGCCCAAATAGTTAAATTAAGAAAAAATTTAAAATCCTTTATAGCAGTTAAAAGATGACCTGCCTCGTTCTTAGCTTCAGGAGCACGTTGGAAGTTTGCTTAACTTCTTCTAAGGCTTCCGTTATATCTGGCAATTTATTTGCCTTCCTTTTAAATTTGATTTAACGTATTTTTTCATAATGTTCCACCTAATAGTGGAGCCAACAACAAAACAATATATTTTTGAATTAGTCCAAATAGGTTAATAGCTTCTTGGCATGATGAGGCAGAATGAACATCTACAAGATTTAAGGAGTGACCCAAGCAGGGCCGTAGCCGGGATCGTCACTAAGGGGCGCTCGATATTTTGAAAAAGCAGAACAAAAAATCAACCAACACTGATCTGCATACCACCTCGGAGAACTTTTTGGGACCAAACGTTTTTGAAGTGTTTTTTTATATGATGTTTTGTTTTGTATACGTGTCTGCAAATAGCCCTTAAGCCTACAATTCTTAAAAACCAATGACTTTCTTGCACGTAGGAACGTTCTTGCACGATAAAACACATTAACTACTAACTAAAGTCAGTATTTGTATAAAAACTTTTGGTCATTAAAGTGCTTGAATGGGAGTTTAAACTTTTTGGATCATGTAAATATCAGGACATTGAGATGCGTTGAAGTTTGAAAAAATTTGAAGAAAAAAAAAACGTCCAAAAGTCTTTGTAGGCACCCTGCTCAGCTGAGAGGGCGCTTAGCGGCCTCAGACCCAAGCACTGTACGAACTCGGCCACCTCATTCCTTTCAGCAGTCCTGGCTTGCACTCCTTATGGATACTAGCCACATTGGACCCATTATCATAAGATTGGCGACGACATTGTTCAATATCTAAATCATCAACTGCTTTTTTTCTAAAATCTTTTGACTAATATCCTTTCTTATCATTCCTGCAACTTCTATGAAATCAATAAAACTTTCTTTTCGACAGTTCTTTTTACACATCGAATTACCTGGCTCATTTGTTCTGTATGGCATACATTTGGAGTGCAGCCGAACATTATAGTATTTGGCTTCTTTGATGTCATTTAAAATGTTATTTCTAACTGTTTTTGCCATTATGTCAATTATTTCATCCTGCATTGTCTTAGATAAATATGATACTTATCCCTTTTTTAAGTATTCTAATGAAACTTAAGAGTTGAATTATGTTTGGCGAGCAGGGAAACACTGTCGTGGAGAAAGATCGACGAGGGAGTTTTCGAATATAGCTTCATCTCTTTCGCACGCACAGTAACCAGACGCGTGCTGCCGCGATCTGCGATTCCTGCGGCGAGCTGGCGCGTATTTTGAACTATGCCTACGCGCCTCGCGAATAATAAATGTTCGTACAGCACATCTCACTTCGCGCTCTGGGTATCGGTCAAGTTGATATGGCCATAGATACATTTACGGATAAACTCAACAAAACATTATCTTCGACTTTCGAAATGGCGTCAATCTGCTTATTGACTTTCTTGAGGTAGTGCTGACAGGAGCGTAGCGAGGTAGGGGTTTGGGGGTGTGACACCCCCCCAAACATCCATCTGTTGGCAAATCTCGGATATTTCACGCAATATTCGAGAAATAAAAATTCAGAATCGGTTATTTGTCGGTAATTTGTTGAATCGAGTCGGTATTTTGAGGCTCATCACCCCCCCACATTCAAAAATCGCTATCGCTAACCGTTTGGCCATAAAGTTCTTTAAGCATTAAAATCACTGAGCTGTACTACAGAATCTAAACAGTTTATTCGGATCCGTTTTAAAACCGAATGTTTGGTGCTCTTGTTTCCACCAAATCGATATTTGCATGTGCTTTGAAAACGAATGTATTTTTGCAAGTGGAATGAAATCAAATCGCTTGAAACTGAAACAATTTTTTAAATATTCTTTGATATTATCGGATTCTATTTATGCTAACTTTAAGTTGAATATTTATTGACAATTTTTTTTTTTTTTTATCTCAACCCAAAACTTAGCATTCACAGCCAAACCGAATTTCTGTTGTGCTTGTGCGTGTGTTCGTATCACATGGGCGGCAAGTGCAACAAGGCTCCCGCGTTACACAAAAAAAAAATTTCCTTTTAACAAAAATAGTTAAGTCGTGTTTAAATTTAATGAGTTCTGTTGCTAAAATAATATTTTTCTGTTGTTTATAAAAAGTGAACGTTTTTTAATTTGTAAAAAAAAAGCATTTTTTGGATAAATTTCACATTTTGTTACTAAACCTACACTGTTCCTTTTGGGACCAAAATAAGTCTGTCTTTTTGCTAGGTGGCTTTTTTCTTGTCTCCGTCTAGCCCTTAAAACAATAAGTTGAGTAAATAAATTAAATGTTTGCAATTTTTACAAAATTTTAACAAATGGCAATGAGCTGCTTATGCCAAAATTCGCTTTGGACAGTTTCCAGTACCTTATCCATCTAGACCCATTGTAAAATTCACACCTTCTGCTTTTGTTTTTCTGATCGATCTGTTTCACTTACAATTACATTCAAACTTTAACGGTAAAAATCAGAAAGTCTTTCAAAAAAGTAGGTAAAGAAAAAATCGGAATACTCGTACTGTTATTGAAAATCCATAAATGGCCTCTACATGTCTCTAAAATCAAAAATTGCAAGTGATTCAAATATGATAAATTTTCTGTAAGGAGCACCTGACATGACTAAAAAAACGATTTATAAGTACAAAAAATTTTGTGCAGAGTTGTCAAAAAGTAACGCGCAATTTTTTTTCCAAATTATTTTAAATTTCCTTCGTAAATGTATATTACACACACCTTTTTGCAATTATCCACTTTAATCTATAGTATTTAAACTAGAACAAAAAGTGGATTACTTTTCATTTTTACACATAAAAAGTTGGATAGAGTGTAGCTTCGCCGTCAGCACTAAAACATTCCATAATATCAGACCTACGGAGAGTCCCATTCCAGTGGCGAGGAGTGCAATGTACCTAAGTAACGACTGATCTCGCATCGATTAAATTTGGTCATAATCAAAATATTAAACGATGTAGCTAAAAACAGCGAAAATCTACTACGGGGAACGGGGGAAGACATTGACATGATTCAACAAACTTTATCTGCTCAGGAAATTTGCGCATCAGTTTCATATTTTTATTTTTTATAGTCTCCGAGATCTCTGTGTGCATACATACATTGCACAAATCTAGTATACCCTTTGTACCTATTAGTTCATGGAATAAAAGGGAAATTCTATACGTGGGGGGACTGAGTAAGATATTGACATACTTCAACAAACTTCATCTTCTTAGTAATTATACCCACAAGCTGGTAAAGTTTCAAACCAATTGCAAACAAATTTTACTGATTGATAAATTAGGGTCATGGTAAGTTTTACCTTACTGCATGAAAAGACTTATTTCACTCGGATGTTAATGCTGACTAAGAATATGTAACGTGCATGTGTACCTTTGGTACAGGAATAATATGGAGGATTATGGGGGAGAAAAAACTTTTATATGGTACATAAAACTGTTTTACTTTTTACAAAATCTACCTCATTTTTGGTTTGATGGCACGCCAGGCCAACAAGTTGAATTTCCATATATGAAGTGATAATAGTGTAAATTGACTGATGTGGAATATCAAGCAAGTCATTCGACATGACAAGGAGTGAATTTTTGTTTAAAACAAGCAACTAATCGTAAATTTGCGGTTTCAAGAAGATGTTACTGCATGCCTATTAAAACATAACTTTGGTAATAATATAATTTCACGAAATGGTCGCTTTTGTTGTTTTTGGCCTTCAAGTTTTTGAGATTTGGCTAATTCAGATACATAGATAATAGAACAACATGAAAAATTCTTGAGGAAGAGTACTCACAGTATGAAGATGCTAATCAAATATGAGGTTTTTTTTATTAAAACATAAATGTTAACCCTCCAAACAAAAAATGGGGTAAGCAGTTGTTTTTTTTTTTCAAGCAATTGCTGTGTATCTCAGAAAGCAAAGAGAGAAAGAAAGAGAACTTGCGATATTGTTTGTAAAATTTGCATTGGAATATGCAAAGAGCCTTGCAATGACAATTGACTTTGAACTTCTGTTGTTTTATTTACTCTATTATTCATTGAAAAATGGACACGATCAGCATAAACAAAAATGCACGTGAATGTATGCAGTTTGCCTGGCGTTTATTTCTCGAAATCGAAATTTCATTTACATTTCAATACCTCTATTTTCAATATTTTTTGATTATAGGCACTATTATGATTTTTTTAATTGTCTTTTATTTTATTTTAAAAAAATTATTCGCCGGTAACGCGCTTTTCTACTGCCCATCGATAGTTCTCACACAATTTTTCGATGTTTCATTTCGGATACTTTACGCAGAGAAATACAAAAATGAAACAAAATATATGGGGCCGAAAGTGAGCAAGCAAGAATTGAAGAAGCCCCCGTATTTATTTGATGATTTTTTTGTATGTCAAAAAATAAGAGTTTTTAATATAAATTAAAAATAACAATTAATATTTTTTCGAGAAGTCCAATTAAAAGATTTGTATATTGTGAGTGTACTCTCATATATGTAACTCACATTTTACGCTTTGAAATTTTCACACGCAGGGGACAGAACCCCTTAGTTTAAATTGAAGATATCGTTGTGGGAAGGTAGTCAATGTATCCTATGTATAAATATATTTGGTATCTTTATATACCTATATACAATATATACAATTATATATTATATTATATATATATATACATATATATATATTAGGTTGTCAAAAAAGTCTTGCGGTATTTCCGCAAGCTTGTCTTTGCAAGCGCGTAGTTCTAGTTGTATTCGTCGCATCGGTTCACGCTAGAGCTTTTTGGAAAGCTCTTTTCACGTGCTAACACGTGTTTGATTAATTGTTGTTTGCTTTTAGTCGTTCGTGAGTTATAGCGTCGCAAACATGGAGCAAAATAAAGAGAAAATACGGCATATTTTACAGTACTACTACGATAAAGGAAAAAATGCATCTCATGCTGCCAATAAAATTTGTGCAGTTTATGGACCCGATACAGTTTCCATTTCCACCTCACAACGATGGTTTCAACGTTTTCGTTCTGGTGCAGAGGTGATCGAAGATGCGCCACGGTCCGGAAGGCCTGTTGTCGAAAATTGCGATAAAATCGCTGAATTGATCGAAAGAGACCGGCATAGTAGCAGCCGTAGCATCGGCCAAGAGCTGGGCATGAGTCATCAAACCGTTATAAACCATTTGAAGAAGCTTGGATTGAAAAAGAAGCTCGATGTATGGGTGCCACACGACTTGACGCAAAAAAAACATTTTTGACCGTATGGATGCATGCGAATCGCTTTTGAATCGCAACAAAATCGACCCTTTTTGAAGCGGATGGTGACTGGCGATGAAAAGTGGGTCACTTACGACAACGTGAAGCGTAAACGGTCGTGGTCGAAAAGCGGGGAAGCTGCCCAGACGGTGGCCAAGCCTGGATTGACGGCCAGGAAGGTTCTTCTGTGTGTTTGGTGGGATTGGCAGGGAATCATCCACTATGAGCTGCTCCCCTATGGCCAAACGCTCAATTCGGACCTGTACTGCCAACAACTGGACCGCTTGAATGCAGCACTCATGCAGAAGAGGCCATCTTTGATCAACAGAGGCCGAATAGTCTTCCATCAGGACAACGCCAGGCCACACACATCTTTGGTGACGCGCCAGAAGCTCCGGGAGCTCGGATGGGAGGTTCTTTTGCATCCACCGTACAGTCCGGATCTCGCACCAAGTGATTACCACCTATTTCTGTCCATGACGAACGCGCTTGGTAATCGGAAGTTGTCCACAAGAGAGTCCTGTGAAAATTGGCTCTCCGAGTTTTTTGACAATAGGGAAGCGAGCTTCTATAAGAGGGGCATTATGAAGTTGGCATCTCGTTGGGAACTCGTCATCGAACAAAACGGCGCATATTTGACTTAAATCGCATTATTATAACCAATTTTATGAACAATTGAAAATTCAATAAAAATACCGCAAGACTTTTTGACAACCTAATATATATATGTATATATATACATATATATAAGAGAACATAAAATAAATCTACGACTATTTATGCATGTTTGTATATTTAAACACTGCATTTCATAATAAATGTGTACACGCATTTCATAAGAAATGTGTACACACTGCAAATTCATACAATAAATACAATTACACTTATAAGTTTAGTCTAAACTTTAGAATATTCTGTATCATATGATACCACCATATACATACATATATTGTACCAATGCTCAATACAATAACATACATACATATATATATATATATATATATATATATATATATATATATACGGTATATATATATATATATATACATATGCATACATACGTACAATCATGTATAATCGTTTGTGAGAGAAAGAACTCACGTTGAGGAGCCGTCATCTCAGAGCATTGCTGAGTGCAGGCCAACAACACAAGTATAAAATCAAGTTGCGCAGCACCGCGGTTGGCCTTATAAATAATAATGTCTTCATCAGCAAAAGCCGAGGCAGCAGCACGATGCGAGAGTCCCATCATTCTCGTAATGATGTTTAAGAGAGGGGTCGGGAAACTAAGCGAATGCATCGAATTGGGTTTAATTGTTCTGTGTATATAATGCAGTGGTGAGATCTTAATGTTTTATTTAATATAAACTGTATTCACATGAATATGTATGTACATATATACTTACATAACTTCAATAATACGGTATTTTATAAATGACCTCAACTCCTCTAAACGTTACTGGTTTTTTTGAGTTAAAATAATAGTCGCGGTCTTTTATGTCAATACAAAATGTTAAAGCAACCTTAATTTAAATTTATTATTATAAGCTCAGTTATAATTCTAAGCATACCTACATATATACAAGCGTTCTAAATTAAAAAGAAATAATCAACCGTGCTCCGGAATCCGAATCAGAACAATTTATTCAGATTCGTTTGGAAACCGAATGTTTGGTGCTCCTGTTTCCACCAAACCGAGATTTGCATGTGCTTTGAAACCGAATGTATAGTTGCAAGTGGAATGAAATCGAATCGCTTGAAACTGAAACAATTTTTTAAATATTCTTTGATATGATCGGATTCTATTTATGCTAACTTTAAATTGAATATTTATTGACAATTATGTTTTTTTTCTAACTCAACCCAAAACTTAGCATTCACAGCCAAACCGAATTTCTGTGGTGTTTGTGCGTGTGTTCGTATCATATGGGCGACAAGTGCAACAAGGCTCCCGCGTTACACAAAGAAAATTTCCCTATTAACAAAAATTGTAAGTCGTGTTTAATTTTAAAAAATATTTTTGCTAAAATAATATTTTTCTGTTATTTTATCTAATATTCAAAATAAAGAAAAACTAACAATAGTTTAATGAAAACTATATGTAAGCATCATTTACAAATAAAAAGTTGCAAAACTGCCTTAGCCTTGACAGCTTTTTTGTATCGAACAAAAAATATCTCGAGCCAACAAACACATGTTTAACCAAAAGAATTTAATACTAAGAAATAATTTAGGGGAAAACACAAAAGCAGCGTCCTAATTCTCTAATAATTTTAGACTTTCTTTTAGCTTCAAAACTAGAAGTTGAATAATATTTTTTGCAATGTTTACAAATTTTTAACAAAAGGCAATCAGCTGCTTACACCACAGCTTATGTACATTTATCGATAAAAATTCGGTTTCCGGAACATGCAAAACCGAATCCGCATAAAATTATACGGTTTGGATTTCTCGGTTTCCGGAACACTACTGATTCAGCCGTGTGTTTTGAATTTTAATGAATGTAGTAGGTCTGAAATACTGGCGACTACTAAGAAAGTACAAGGTAGCGATGCCGCTGCCTACTGGCAAAGAGGGTATTGGCGATTACGTACCCCACCTATAACATTTGTTCATAAGATAGAAATGAAGAGGTAAATTTCAAGGTAAGTAATGGTAATTTCCTCGTGCCTTCTGAAATCGCTTGTTCTGCACTAGCGCCTCATCCCTCGTTATTCTACTGACAGCTTGTTTCAATAGTTACCGAGTTATATTTGGTTAACTTTTGAAACAGCCCACGTGAATAAGACAACGAAAGCATCAAGTCATTATTTTGTTGGTGGACTTTTTCACTAGCAGCCTAAATGATGCTGTTGCCATATACATACATACATTCATACATACATTGCTGCTGTTGTTTTTAACGAAATGAAAAAACTGGATTTCTGTATTTTGTTGGGAAACGTCTCAAGAGTTGTCCGTTTTATAGGCTGAATTCTTTGTGGTCGTAGTTTTTAGACTAATTAAGACTTTAAAATCACCAGGTATCAAGCCGACCGAGGCTACCACTAAGACATTGACTTGATATTAATTTTTACTTATGAACATACATACATATGTACATATGTTTGCTTATATCCATATAATTTTAAATATTTTTTATTTTAAAAGTTAGTGTTGATCACTTAAAAAAATGGATTAGTATATCGTTTGAGTTTATAGAATACAATATTAATCAAATTTAGTGCCATTATATTATTTACATATACATACATATGTACATAAGTGCATACAATAACATTGGCGTATATGTACAAATGTATGTACATATGTAAATTTTAATTTAATATTTACGCTTACTCCATACAAAATTAAGAGTAAAAAATTGTCTTGATCTGAGAGGTTGGTGGTTTCGTTTTATGCCAACTTCCTTAGCACAATCATATACTATGTACCTACATATTCTTATTTAGTATTTTTGTAAAACGTTTTCACTTCCTCTATGTGTATGCATGCACATACATACATACATATGTATGTACATATGTATATACAAATTAAAGTATCTATCGTTTGATCAAAACAAATTCCAAAAACTTTTCCATTAGAAATACATATATGTATGTATATGTACATACATACATACATGCATATGTGCATATGTATAGTATGTACACATAAGAATAATTATTATATTCAGGAATTTGAATCCAAGTATTGATGCTGATAAACACAAATAAAGTCGCCTTTCACACATTTTCATTTATCGTCAGACTCTGTGCATGTATAGACCCAGACGCCTGGACGAACACAAATTCAGATGCAAAAAAGTATCTGGTTTTATATTTCCAAGAACAGACAAAAATTCATCGTAAAAGTCATGCTTGTAATAGTATTTGTGTACATACATATTATATGGACAAGAAACTCGAACACACAGCTCACAGGCAACTAACGCACACATGTCGGCTTGTATTTCTTAAAAAAAAAATAAAAATTGGAATGACTTGAATAAGACGTTAAGTTACAAAAGACACAGAGAAAACAGAGGAACCAGAGGAATCTACCCATTGCGTTTTCAGATCGACAGTGTTATGGCAGGCAGGGATCCGGTATAATGTTTCGGTCTCTGCAAATTGCTTAATAGTGTACCTTCACTACAGGTACCAAAGGATCGTTTCCATGCATTATTCTGCATAAACTGTCGGCTAGGTCGCCGTCGTCTGCTTGACAAATGTTTGCAGGTACTTTATGTTCGAGTGCGTATGTACATACATATTTTTTTTTATTTATTTAAATAGTTTAAAATATTATTAATTAAAAAAAAAATATATCAAAATTAATGCAAACAAACCAACCATCTACAATTACGACGATTATTAGAAAATAAAATGGATTAATAACCTATGTTATACTATTTACTACGTTTTATATTTGCTATAGGAGATATTAGACCATTTACAGATTTTACACATAAAATGAGACGTTGCAAATATTACGTTGTAAGTGCAACATACAACAAATATAAATGCAGTTTGAATCGTTATCCTTTCCATCGTTCTCGCTTACACTGAAGATACAGACAGGTTCTTTTACCATACGAACTCTCTTTTTCTGTATTAATTGAGCAATAAGGCAGACAAGGAAAGTAAGAGAGAGAGAGAGAGAGAAAAAGGGCGAAAGAGACCCGAGCTGGATAGAGATATTAAAAATAGCATGGTTAGAGGTCGGTAGCGAGTTTGCGTCTGTAGAAAAAAAAATGTGGGTGCGTCTTAACGATGGCGTGCGTGAATTTTATTGACTGCTAGAGATGGACCTATAACATTAAGCAAATAAGTTAATATAGTTGGGGTGAGGGGCGTGGCACCGCAAATAAGTTGGTACTGTTTTTTAATTATATATATATTTCTTTAAATAAGAGTTATGGTTTAAAGGTTGATAAAATATCAATAAAATTACATAATTAGATAATGGTAGATACCATACAATGCTTAATTGAATTTTGTAGGTTAATTGCTTCAAGAATGACGCCGGCTTAAAATTAAAAATTGTAAATCGATTTAGGTGTTTTTTGAATAAGTTTTAAATATTTACTTTTAAGTAGATTTTTTTTATAACTTAATTTTAGTTTTTATTTATGTCAAAGAATTTATTTAGAGTAAGAAACTTTTTTGATTATGTTCCTTTTTGTCTCCTAGATGCATTTATACATAGCTCTTTTAAGTTTCAGATAAAAATATTAAACGGGTTTTTAGCTAAAAAGCCCGAAAATCCTGCTAGGGGAAAAGGGGAAGATATAAACAATTGTAAGATATTAATAATACTAATTCAACAAATTTCTAGCTTTTACAGTCCCTTAAATCAAAGTGTTTATAAAAACGGACGGACTGACAGACATGGCTATCCAAAAGTATTACAAGCATTTTGGTATAAAGATCTTGGGGTTTACCATGGCAACTTCTTATGAAAAATGATACAAAAAATTATAAATTTTACAGAAGAAAATCTATGTACAAAATAGTACATTATGTATTATATAAAAAACTGTTTGTCAATGGGAGTTAAAAAGAAGAGTTACATACCAAATAGTAAAAGAGTAAATAAAATATTTGGTTGAAGTCTAGTCAATGGTACACATACGGTATGCAGCAATTTATTGAATATTAAAAAAAAAATGGGTTTAATTTCAATAGGATATGTGCCCACAGATGATATTTTATAGGGGGTAAATGCAACACGAAAATTAAAAAAGGCAGCCAGGCAGCAAATACACGCTTTAATGCATTAAATTTTAGCTTAAACATATTTCCTGCAAATTATATTTATTTAATTTAATTTTTTATAACTATTTTTAACAATTAATGATAGCTTCTAACAG
>JBAMAX010000496.1:0-35799 GCA_037043745.1 Chymomyza amoena
TTTCATATAGAATCATAAGGCCAAATTGAAAGAAATTCATAGTAGATTTTTATTATAAAGATATGTCAAAGCAAATGTATGCCGATCCATGCAGCAACATCTTGACATCAACAGCAACATCTTGATATCAACAACAACAGCAACATGTTGTGTTGCTATGCTTGCACTCTCAGGTTGGTGAACGATTTCCAAGTGAAGCTTTCACCGTAAGAGCGAATTTTCGCCTCTGTCTATTTTAATACTCTTTGGGACAGACCGTGGGTACAGTACCATCATGTCATCCCACTATTAAATTTTCAGATGTAAGAAATTCAACCATATTGCCACTGATCCAGTTTTCTAGTTCGCACACTTGTCATGTTCAAAATTTTGTTTGTCGTTTGAATTGTTCAAACATGTAGTGTCTTCTTTAGGGACTCTTAATTAAAGTTAATGTAGTGCGAGTATTCGCAGCAGCAAAAACCCCTCCCAAGCCGCGAAGACAGGTCCCGCCACGCTATCTGCACATACTCCTTTAATAACTAAGCTGCTACAAGTTTTAATAATTTCACAATACGCGGCTGCACGCTGCATCGATCCTTTACAACTATTTTGAGTGATAATAGAAATGAACGCGTATGCCTTGCGGCGAATAGAAGCCTAAAGGAAATAGTGCAAAGAGCGGATTTACATTGAGTGTAAAAGCAAATATACAAATTACGGGCTGGACACGTAGCGCACATCATTTACTGGGAATATATTGTACAATGTTTAAGTATCAACTAATTGACTTGGGATTGGTTGTTACTCCGAACATACACTTTGATGGAAATAGGAAAGCCAATTATTAGGAAAGTTCGTTTCTTATTTTGTTAATGGAATTCCAAACAGTGAGATCAAAAAAACTTGTCTGTACCAAGCGAAAAAATTTGAGGCAAGCGTATAGGAAGCGGTTCGGATGATCCAAATCCGGCAGATAGTCCAAAGAAGAGACAGGAAAAGTATTTGGTGAATTCACCAAGCAGTGCTATTGCAAAGGGTAATGAAATTTTATTCATCTTAGAAAAAAGAACAAAGCAATTTGCAACTTTGTTTTTATTATGGTTGTGCGTTTTGTTGTTGATTTTGGCCATGAGCAGAAGCTGCTCTTTGGTTTTTGTACATATGTACCTCATATTTAGAATGCAAGTCAAAGGCTCGACTGCCTCAGTTTTCTTTATATAATTTTCTTCTCAATTGCATTTGACATCAAAAAGCGTCAATAAGGAAGTGTAAGTATTTTTAATCCCTGTGTTTCAAAGTACAAAGGGTATACTAGATTGGTGCAATGTACTATGTAACGAACAGAATGAGGCGCGGCAGACCCCAAGTCCTTTATACCAAAATGCTTATCATAACCTCGGGTAGCGATTAAGCCATGTTCGTCCGTCCGTCTGAATGAACGCCTAGATCTTGGAGACTAGAAGAGCTAGGAACACTAAACTTTACCAGCTGGTGCGCATCTATCCTGAGAAGATGAAGCTTGTCATGTCAATATCTTCACACGTTCCCCCGCAGTAGTATTTTCATCCGAAATTTAACAGCGTGATGCGTCATGGTTCCACGCATGTGTGTGTCAAAAATGAACAAAATCGGACAAATACAGCAAAAGCTAATGTCAAAAATATACTGCGTCAATATTTGACTCTACCTAATTTTGGTTAGAAGTCACCTCGAATCACAATTTCTGGTAAGCTGATTCTTGTGGCTCAAATCCACATCCAAATTTACCCTTCAACATATCAACTTGAAACTTATCCCATATACTTTAAGCAGCTTTTTTGACGTAACTTTAGAGTTTCATTACAATCGTTAAAAATTAACGGAGCCTATTGGTATAAACATGGAATTTCAGAAAAAAAAAAAATCCAATTGGAAAGTTCTTAGTAGGAATATGCAGAAAACATTTTTTCGGGAGAAAAAGTACAGGGTATTCCACTGTCGGGTACCGCCTCGACTGTACCACATTTTTAAATTTAGATTTGATATACTTTTATTTGATTTGTAATATTTTATGAAGCGATTGCAAAAAATGAACACAATAAATACATTGGTAAGTACGTTTATTAAGTCCCCTAATATTATAATAATATTAATATTAAAAAAAATAATAATGAATTTTCTGATGAGTGGTTGTTGGTGAATTCACCAAGTGTGGATCGTGGTGAAATTAGTTGATTTGATTAGTTTGTGGATTGTGGTGAACTCACTGGTTACCGGTAACGCAGAAGGTTTCGCGTCATTACTGGCAATGACATGCATGTGTTTAATTGGTGACTGGTATTTGGTGATCTCACCAAATATTCGCCAGTGACCAGTACTGGCGGGGTGTTTTAGATGTTTTATACATATAATATGTTCTGATTGACAAATTTCAATCTTGGGTTATGTGACCTATCTGCAAAACCGAAGATTGCTCGCAATCAATGTTAGAGGCCAAGCAGGAGGAAGTAAATGAGATAAATATTTTAAATCTGAAGGTGTTGTATTTGAGGCAATGATGGGCTCAGGGAGCGATGTTTGCATAATAAGGAAAGATATGGTTATAAAGATACAATTAATTAATGAGAAAGACAAGTTAAAGGCATTCGGAAATGGCTCAATTGAGACATTCGGATATTTCGATACCGAAATAGAAGCTGATGGTTTGTGTTTTAAGATTTAATTTTAACATAGTAAGGACTAAACATTTTGCCCATACAGTAATTATAGGCAAAGCCGTACATAGATATGTAATTGTTCTGTTGACGCAAGAGGGAGCTATATTCAAACCAAATCAGAATTGGTCGCCAGAAATATTTTGTAGTGGTAGAAGAATTTTTAGTTGCAGATATAGTAGAGTTGAAGAATTTTAAGGAGTATCCCACAGCAAAAGCCGCTTCTTTAGTTAAAAGTAATAAGACAACAAAGTTTATCAAAGTCATCACAAGACATAATACGCCAACAAGGCAGGTAGCAGAATGGAAAGAACAAAGGATGGATGTAAAGAGTTCGAAAATAATTTTCGAAAATGTAGACTAGGACCCAAATAAAGAGTTGTTAGTTGCGCCAGAACTGATGTAGAAGAAAACAACCCTTAGAATTTTTATTTCATTCGTCCCCGAATGAAGTAGCAGGATGGCCACCGAGGTTACGCTTAGATATCGAGAACGAGGCTCACAGAGAAACAAAGTAGAATATGCACAAAGTAAAATAAGAATAGAGTAAGTATTGCATCCGTACACCAGAGCCAAAGTCAGTCGATCGCTGAGAGCAGCAGAGTGAAGTCGTGTTAATGTGCAAATGAAGTACATACACCTCAAAATGAAACAGCGGACATTTATTTAAGATTGGAAATATTAAAACTACCCCGCCATAAAGCAAATTTGAATGAATTAAACTATTGGAAAAAAAATTTAACTTGAAATTTCAAAAACAAAATATCCTAATGTCTTTTATAACGTCGGTTACAATTGAACGTACGCTTTCTTCCTTAAAGCTCATATTGGCAGAGTCCTAATCGACTTAGCCCTGAAACGTTAGAAAATATATTGCTTGTAAAGCTGAATTTGATCCATACAAACGGTGCGGTCGACAAGTCTTTTACAAGATTTGTATTAAGGCGACGAAGGTGCATAGGGAAAAACTAGTTTCATCGCGTATTTCAACATAAAACATTTGTTTGATTTTTACTATTTTTTTTGTAGAGTATCAAAATACATCCATATATGTTCATATATGTATACTTACTTACACGATTTGCAATAAATAATTTAAAACCATATTGTTTGTCTATTTAACTAAATTAGTATAAGGAATTTTTATTTCATTTAATCTTTACAATTATCTGAAATTCAACATAATTAATTAAATAAATATAAATAAAAATGAATATTTGTAGCCTCAAGATTTTTTCCTTTTTTATTTTATCCCGGCTATCAGCTTGTGTGTTGCACCTTCAACTTCGTGTCTGTTGCTGTGCGGCGTGCTTCCTATGGTTTATCGTTACTTTGCTTCACTTATACTAAAGCACTTGCTACAACTTTTGCTACAAATGCTATGGAAAATGGTTTAGCATAACGTTCGAATGCTATAGCCCAAGTCGATTACTCTGCTATATTGTTGATCTCTCTTTCTATAACTACGAATATTCATTCATTCTTTTACTTACTATTGCTCTTGATCAGCTCTTGATTTCAGTCATAGCACGCGAGCACAGCATGGACTTTGAATAATTGTTTTCTCTCTATTAGTAAATGCAAACACTGCCTATAGGTACAGGGTACACAAATAAATAAATAAAATGGTTAACTAAAAAAATTACAATAATTTTTATACTACTTTTTATTTGTAAAATATTTACCTATAAATAAATGTATTCTTCCAGAAAATAAACTTTTTTTCAATTTCACTAGATTGACTTTTGCTCTAACAACTTCTTACATATCAATTTAGTAGAAGCAAATATATTTGCTGTCTTAATGTGAACCATTTTTTTTCGCATTGTAGCGAAATCTTTTCTATGAAAAATTGTAACTCCGCATTTTCGGTTTTAGCAAGCAATTTTACTATGGACACGAATAAAACATGCTGAAGAAACATTTCACTATAAAATATGTAGTTCTAATTACCTTAATCTCGGTAATTCCGGAAATACAATAAAATATACAAATATTTTTATTTTTTACTTCTTTAATACAGATTGATCCTAAACAAGTATGAACAAAAAGCAAGACACAACACGAGTTGATAACAAAAGTTGTAATAATAACTGATTGCGTATGTGGAGGCTGCACTTGTAGAATTACAGCAGTTTGCAGAAATTTGTAAAATCTTAGGATAGAAATCGTTCCAAAAACTAATTCTATTATTATTAGCTAAATTGTAAGTATTAAAGCTTTCATCAATTAATAAATACGTAGTGGTATCCTGAGTAATTGTATTCCATTTAACATATACATTAGACTTTGTTGGATTTGAGGATTTAGCGAAATTTGCCCACAATGTCATTATAATATCAGCAATTTTTTTATCACTTGAGTTCCATTCTATATCATTGTTCATATATGGAACACCCCAAACAAACATTTGGTCAAAATATTTGGGCACTCCTATCCATTTTGGGAGTTCATAAAAAAAACTCTTTGACCTAAATTTAAACAAGTAGCTATAAACATTTTGGTGCTTGCTTAATAGATTAACATAAAGTTGCAATGGGGCAATATAATATTTTTCATTATGCGCGTTAATAAACTTACTATTAAAATTTGTATTTTCGACATTAAAATCTGAATATATAAAATTTATTGCATCTGATATCAAATCGAAGCTTGTGCACCATTCGTCAGTTCCTAAAATGTTGTGAATATCGTTAATAGCAATATCGTATAAAAAGCTTTTAAAATCGTTGGAAGTCTTATTTATTTCAACATTGTCTTTAAATATTGAAAAAACTTCTTCCATATCTGTTACTCCAGTAATTACAGGAACTTTGTAGTAATTACCCATTTCAAATAATTTAAGTGGCTGGTTTTCAATAAAAGGATAAGACGTGTTACTCAGGCCAAAGTCGATCACTGGCCCCCAACTGATTGGCGGAAGATTTTCTGCGATAACCCTTGCATCTACCCTCTTAATGCATTGTATAAGCAAGGATGTTGGCTTGCGGTCACACCCAAATGTATTGGATATTATGTCCAAAGCATATTCAAAATCTTTCGGCAGTTTAACTGAGTTTTCCATCAAAGGATTTCCAGACATTATAATTGCTTTATGGAAAGCTCCTTTTGACCATTCTCCTGACGTCATATGTAAACCCACACTTATGGCTCCAGCATCATGACCTATTAAAGTGATTCGACTTTCGTCTCCACCGAAATAATTAATATTTTTTTTTACCCAATATAAAGCCGCAGATTGATCCATTAATCCATAATTTCCTTGTGCTTCACCATCATCAGTTGAAAAAAAACCAAATATGCCTAGTCTATATGCCAATGTTACAACAATCACTTTTTGTTTAAAAACTAATTGGAAAGGTTCTACATCAAGAGGGCTGCCAGTAGAAAAATCACCGGAATGTATCCACACTAAGACGGCATATCCATTATCACCAGGTGCTCCTAAAATTTTAATTAAAAATGTTTTTTAATGGAATTCTTTATTTTATTTATTCGAAAATCAATGGAAGTATATTGTCAAAGTCTTAATAACTACGAGGGGTATTCAAAAAGGAAGTTTCCCTAATTTTAAAATGAAGTACAAAAAAATTTTTAGGTTACAAAATGAATATTTATTAATTATTTGACTCACAAACTATTTTTCTACATACTCACCTTCGACTTGAATACATTTTTCGTATCTGTTATAGAGTTTATAAAAACCTTCTTTTAAAAAAAACGTGTCCAATTGTGAATTGCGTTAGGTGTTTTGTTGGTTGATTTTTGGAACCTGGTACAACAATCAATGCGGATCGTTACTGCGAAGTTTTAAATAAGCTTAAAAATGCCATCAGACGAAAACGTCCAGGAAAATTATCCAAAAAATCTTACTCTTTCATGATAATGCACGGCCTCATTCTGCTCAAAAAACGAGAACTTTATTGGAAAAATTCAAATGGGAAATTTTCGATCACCCACCCTCTCTCCGGATCTCGCACCAAGTGGGCAGCATTTTGTTTCAAACGAAGAAGTCCAAACATCTGTCAAATTATGGCTCCAAAAAACAGGACACGTTTTTTTTAAAAGAAGGTTTTTATAAACTCTATAACAGATACGAAAAATGTATTCAAGTCGAAGGTGAGTATGTAGAAAAAAAGTTTGTGAGTCAAATAATTAATAAATATTCATTTTGTAACCTAAAAATTTTTTGTACTTTTTTTTAAAATTAGGGAAACTTCTTTTGAATACCCCTCGTACTTACTTCGCAAGCAAAAATAATAAAAGCAAATACAAAAATTATGTGTATACTGGTAAGGCTATTTTTCAATCATTTTTAATATAAAAACTTATGTTAAAAGCCCAAGCTGTTGAGGCACATAAGGTACGTACGTACATTGATGTTTACATATTTCTTTTTTTAAATTAACAGATGACGTACATTAAAGTCGGGCGTGGACGACTTTGAGATACCCTCTACCAAACACAATATTGCAATTAAGTCCGGTATATTGCTTAAAGAAGATTAAATTTAAAATTTAAAAACCCCCGAACTTAAGTAATTTTCATTTAAAAAGTAAAAAATAATAAAAGAAACTTAATGTTAAAGTACCTAAGAATCTATTAATAATTCTAAAAAAATACGTCGCGTTGGAGGACACGCGAGAGCAGACGTCGTTGACGGTCGTATCTTACATGCAAATTTTTTGAAGTAATTCTATAAAGTTTTTGAAGTATTTTCTTAATTTTGTTTTTAGGTTAATCTTTGTTGCTTAATTAAACTATTTGTATTTAAATTGTTAGTTTAGGAGCGGTCCCCCAACGCGACGAATTTTTTTTAGAATTATTAATAGATTCTTAGGTACTTTAACATTAAGTTTCTTTTATTATTTTTTACTTTTTAAATGAAAACTACTTAAGTTCGGGGGTTTTTTAAATTTTTAATTTAATATTTTTTTTTCATACTTTTTATAGGTAGGCTAGGTTAAGTTAGACTTTAGTATATTATAATATACTTACTATAATTTAGATTCTTGTTAAGGTATAGATTACATTTAAGGTCAAGCTCGATTGCTTTTTTTTACGCATTCTCCCCACTTTCACTCCCCACAACTTTTAAACAGCTCAACCGATTTTCATCAAACATGTCTACGAACACTCGCACATAACCTTTAATACAAAAAAAAGCTAAATTGAAATCACTGCATGCGTTCGGGAGCTACGATGCCATAGACAGACAGACAGACAGACAGACAAACAAACAGACAGACACGTCAAACTTATAACACTCCTCTTTTTGCGTCGGGGGTTAAAAATAACCTCAGATTCGAATCAGTGGCGTCGTCAGCTACAATAGGACCAAATTTTAAGCCAATCGGACAAAGTTGATGATTTTAACTTCAAATGGCCATAACTTCTAAACGAGAAGAGATAGAGCAAAAATAACCTCAGATTCGAATCAGCGACGTCGTCAGTTACAATAGGACCAAATTTTAAGCCAATCGGACAAAGTTGATGTTTTTCTCCCCACTTTCACTCCCCACAACTTTTAAACGGCTCAACCGATTTCCATCAAACATGTCTAGGAACACTCGCACATAAGTCACCTTTAATACAAAAAAAAACTAAATTGAAATCACTGCATGCGTTCGGGAGTTATGATGCCACAGACAGACAGACAGACAAATTTTAGGCCAATCGGACAAAGTTGATGTATTTAACTTCAAATGGCCATAACTTCTAAACGAGAAGAGATAGAGCAAAAATAACCTCAGATTCGAATCAGTGGCGTCGTCAGCTACAATAGGACCAAATTTTAAGCCAATCGGACAAAGTTGATGTTTTTCTCCCCACTTTCACTCCCCACACCTTTTAAACGGCTCAACCGATTTTCATAGACAGACAAACAGACAGACAGGTCAAACTTATAACACCCCTCTTTTTGCGTTGGGGGCTAAAAACTTGTATATGTTTGCTTAACTTGATTATGATATCTACGAATTTAGCACCAAAAGCATATTTTTATTATTGTAGTTTTTTATGCATAGGAAATGCAATCTCAAAAGAAACAAATTGAATATGTCACCAAGTACATATAAAATAATAAGCAATTTTTTTATATTGTGTGGCCGTCGGTGGCTTAAGTGGTAGCGTACTCGCCTCTAAAACCGAAGGTCGGTGGTTCGATTCCCCGCAGTAGCACTGGTGCATTTGCTTAGCACTGGCATCGCTAGCTCAAAGACGCTATTTGCCATGAAAGTCTCTATTAATTAAAGACACCGCCGTTCGGATTCGGCTATAAACTGTAGGTCCCTGTTCTGTTCGAACAGTTATTAATAGAGATCCCCTATGCCCCTCCTCCAAGGGGTCTAACAGGGAATTATATATATATATATTTTTTTATATTTACACATTGTGTATTTATGCATTGTATTATTAACTATATGTTATTTTATCTATTTACGAAATCAGCAGGCTTTATGCGTTTAAGTCTAAGCATTATCTGATTAGTCTGAAGAAGATTGGATGCTTCAACGTTGTCGTGTGTGCTGAGTCTGTTTTGATGTGACTTTGCACAGCGCGTGATCTCTTCATCGATGGTTGTGATATCAAGATCTCTATGCAGGCCTCAGTCAGGGACGTACCATGGACCATTTGTGATTGCCCTGAGCCTAATGTTTTGAAATCTTTTGAAATCTTTGTTGATGTGCTGATAATTGATCTAGGAATTGAGAGCGTGGATCTTCTCCAAATCAACTACTTCAATATATGAAATTTTGGTTGAGTTCACTTCTTTTTTTCCCTGCATGCTTAACCCTCCGGAGCTTGGTGTCTAGAGTCATAGTGGGGAATCTGTACACCTTCTAGATATAACGGCGAATATCTGATTTTTTTTGTTCGTTAAGTCTAAATGCATAGAGTTAAGATTGTTCAATTTAATTCCCCATTTTCTTGTCCATGTCGTGATTTCGTTCAGTCTCGATTGTAAACTAATTACTGTTTCCAATTCGGATTTTCCTACTGCAATTATAGCGGTATGATCTGTATTTTTTGGACTCGGCAAATCGCTTGCGTAAATTATATATAAAAGCGGTCCATGTACGCTGCTGGGGACACCAGCCTTAGAATTTACAATAGCTGTTGCCATGTTTTGTTGCTCAAATAGGACTCAAGTATCTCTGAATACCTCTACGGTAATATCGTTTTTATTTTATATAGTAGACCTTCATGCCAAACCTTATGGAACGCCAGTGCTACATCAAGAAATATTACTGAGCAGACTTTCTTTTTCTCCAGACAGTTTTCAATTATATTAGTTATGCGGTGAACCTGATCAATAGTAGAGTGATAAGCTCTGAATCCAAACTGATGGTTTGGTATCAGGTCATATCCTGGGGATTTGCGTGGCTTTAATTCCCTGTAAATAACAGCTGCTAGCCATACTCCATCTGGACTTTTAACGGATAGTTTTGTTGAACTGGTCCTTTCATTTTCTTGGTGCATTTCCAAAGCGAACAATGTGTTGAGGTAATCTTGGGCATCTCGTTTGCTGCCATTTTCGCCTTGGCTTTCTTTTTTTAGCAATGAGATTTGTTTGTTTTGTTTGTTGAGCAGAGACTTTTAAAATACTCAAAAGATTGACGCATACTCCTTCAATCCAGATAGAGGGAGTTGCATTGGAGCAGCCGTCACAAACTGAATACCTCGGCATTACTTTGGACAAGCGTTTACCTTTGGGCCACACCTCAAAGATACGGTTGAAAAATGTCGTGACAGTCTGCTACAACTGCGGTGGCTCTACAATAAGAGGAGCACCTTGCCGCTGAGATTAAAAAAAGCTGTTTATGTGCACTGTATTTTACCGATATGGCTTTATGGAGTGCAGATTTGGGGGATTGTTGCCAAATCGAACTATAAACGCATACAGGTAATGCAGAATGGCTGTTGTTGGCTGTTGTTTAGTCACCATTCGAAGAGTCTACGGTATACAGGACTATGGTCAGATTTGAGGTCATATCCAGATTCAGCTTTCAGTTGTGTCAATTGAATAATTTTGCACGCATAAAAGTCAATTAGGTCATGAATCTTCGTTGGGTCGGTTGACCAATATTCGCTCTGCTTTAAGCGGCTCTCCGCCTTTTCTTATTGTCACTTTTGAACCCCATATTGTATTTTTTGCATTGAAGTCACCACCCATAATTATTGTGTGGATATGTGTTAAATAATTGTTTATATTGCTCACTCTTTATTTATAGCTTTTTATTCATTACTTCCGTTGTAACTGAAGTAGCCTCAAATTCTTCAGTTGATATTTTAACATCCTCATATTGTGTCAATGTTTTTTAATAATTACTGCCGAGCCTCCTCGTGCATTATTGCTAAGGTGGGATGTGTGGTACACGTTATATTACTGATTGTTGATTACTGATTTCTGTTTGTTGTTTTTGAAGACCATTGGCATTTCACAACATAATATTAAGCGCTTTATTCATTTTGATAATTTTGAGATCTGTTGTTCGAGGTGGGCAAGGCGCTTATCAATTTAGGAATTATGTTTATCGTGTGCAGTAAGCTTTGCCAATATATCAGCTAAGACTTTTTGCTCCGCCGATGGTATGTTTGCAGATTTTTCTGCTTGCGAATATCGGCTTATCAAGTCTAGTTTGTTTATAAGTTTCAGCTTCCATTTCTGGATTTTTATTTTGATTAGGGGTGCCGCATAGATCTTTGCCGCACTTTCTACACGTGTTTTATTAGGATTAACAAAAATGTTGCTTCTAATATTTTGAAGTTCCTTTGCGACAACACATCCTCAATGACTGGCAGGACTTCGGCTGCTGAGTGGTTGGTTTTGTGCACTCTTCAGGTTTGTGCTTTCCAGTGCATTTGACATATTGGGGTGGCTTTCCACAAAAATTTTTGGTATGACCGAATGCTCGGCATGATATCCACTGTGGTATTAGTTTAGCGTGCTTTACAGGTTCGATTGTTTCAAAATTGTCTTAATATTGAATATTTAATATTGGCTTCTTTTTCAAAAGAGGTGATAAATATACATATATTGAGCTTGTTGACAGCATGAACCGCTAGAAAGCCTTGTTCCTTAAGATATGATGACTGGACATGTTTGTTTATTTTCATAAGTGTGCCACGGTGCTTTTTCAATGGTTAGCGTTTTCGTAGTATCATAGTATTTAATTTGGAAATCATTACTGCGCTATCTTTGGCCATTTCATACAAAGATTTGCATTCAAGATTTCCAGAGACCATAATTGGTAGAGGTCGTTTTGGTTTTAGTGCATGTTCCTGATTGGAATTTATATTAGACTGTTCAACTGTTGCCGGTTCATGTATCTCTGGAGAAGATGCTGCTTTACGTTTTTTCAATGGGCGTTTCTTGAGTACCCAATCCGTTTCATTTTGCTACTCTTCCTCATCAGTGGTGTAATCTGCTATTCAGTGTATTTGCTGCTTTAACTATATTACTGATGTTAATATACGAGTATATCTACTTATAAGCATTAGTAATGACTATAGCATAAATCTTAAAGTATACTTTTATGCATATAATTATTTTATTTATTTTACTAATAAGTTGATAGTTAAGCTTAAAGCTTTTTGAACAGCTATCCAAATGGGTCAAAGTGCAGAGCCCAGGAACAGATGTGAGGTGCTCCAAGCTTGATCAATTGTTAATGTTTTGATGCGCTGCGCTGCCGCTTATTTAATGATTTTCCTAAATAACAGTTTAAAGTCTTTTCTACCGATTATAAGATGATCAGTATCCACACAGTAGGAGTTTGACGATTTTTACGCTTTATTTCAAAGCGGAAACTTTTTAAATTTAAACTTTTAATAGACACTTTGAAATTCCACTTCCTTTATGTTGCACTGGCTTTTTTTCGATAATAATGACCTACTTACGAAACTTATAGATACAAATATTGTTTTACACAAAAAAAAAAAGTTTGTATTTAATTGAAAAGAAATTAGAGAAGTAGCAGAATTACAATTTTTTTTTTTTCCGAGAAAAAGGTACACGATATTACACTGTCGCATCGACTGTGTAACATTTTTTTGCGTGCGTATGAAGGTATCGTAACCTTATTTGGCAATCAAATGTTTTTTGGAGTTTTTAAGCAATATACGCGATTTTTTGGCAATCTAGTGGTACAGGGCATACCAAAGTCGCCCTCGCCCAACCTCAACATACGGCATCTTTTTACTATTTTATTGGAATGAAAATCGACAATTCAATTTTTTTGAATACATAAACACTATGACTAATTTGATCGAAATCAGCTCATTTGTTTATTGGTTGGTTGTTATGGTTTATAGAATAGCGTGATTGCTCGTCTTTAAAGTACACAATTTGTTAAAGTTCGTTTTTTTTAATTAAATATAATCGGAGCTAACTAATTCACTTCCAATACAACTTTCTATTTCTATCAGTTCGTGCTGTGCTGTTTGAATGTTGCTATTTTCAACTTAATTGGAACTGACCACAAAATAAAGGTGTACGCATTTATTGTCTCTGTCATCAAACGAAAATTGTATTACAGGAAGGGTCATGGATAACGACAATATATTGGCAAAACGTCTAGGGGGAAATAAATTCAGAAAATCCTTAAAGATTCACGGCCATATATGAATATTTTTATCATTAGCTATTTACATAAAGCAAAGCACTCACCGTAGTAGGTGATCTACATGGACATTGGACAAAAAAATTGTCTACAAAAAAATAAACTAAGAATTAGCAAAACTATCTTTTTGCAAGAAAATTTTTGTTCGTCTGTGCATCAAAAAATCTGTTTTCTAACGGCCAAAAAAACATGGAACGGGAATCAACCCAGCGCAGTGCAGTGCTAGGATTTTATGCTAATGAAAATTTCGGTAATAGGGAGGTTTGGTTTCAATAAGACTGAAGGATTGTAAAAAATAAGCGCTGCAAGAAATCAGCTATGCATTAGTTGGAATCATTTTTATATCATTGTGTATGCACAGAACCTCTTATAAACCAGTTTAAAGTAACGCAATAAATTGATATATTAGTTAGTTTACTCACCATCAGGTACAAATATATTTAAATACAAGCAGTTCTCTTCATATTTTTTTTGTCCATTGGCCATAAACTTTTCTGATGATAAAACTTGTAGAACTTTTGCTGTGTGCTTATCTATGGTTGCTACTTGCTCCCAACAGCGTGCCGCAAAAGTTGTAGCATTAAAAATACCTTTCCAAGGTACAATTTCAATATCAGGCGGTGAAAAGCGTTCAGCGTTAGCATAACGGATGCCCAGATACGCCTTAATATTTTGCGTTCGAAACATTTTTAAAAAAGTTCCGGTTACAATCCCATTTCCTGGAATATGTATTGATGGAGCATCGACACTAACTACAAAAGTACAAAAAAAGCTGCCAATTATATGTAGCAAACATATTAAGTAAAAAAAAATTTTCTTAGAACTTTTCATTTTAATATTTGTTTTTTGCACATTATTTTCTGTCGAAGCTCCATACAGCAATACTAATACGAATCACAAGTAGTCGAGAGTATGCTACCGTTGCTATGTGTGTCTGTATCCACAAAGTTGCTATGATTCCGTAGCTATGGAAACTATTTATTAAAGCTTCCTCTAGTTAATAATGTTGCGCATTAAATTGGTCACTTAATATTTTAGAATCGGGTTTCCTTAATTTTATACCTATGATTATAGATGCAAAAAATGTTTATCAAAAATAAATTAAAGGCAAACTTAAAAATTAATAATATTAGTAAAAATTTTATTCATATAAGCTATACGTATAAAATTGGGCACTTAAGATTTTAGAATTGAGTTTCTGTAAAATTGTAAAAAAAATCTAACCATATAAGTACGCGTAAGCCAAAATGTATATAACATACACAAAGAGTCATCGGAGACCCTTCAAAGTTACCTAAAGTACAATCAGGGTCCGTCCGTATGAACTCCTAGATCTCAGAGATGGTAAGAGCTAGAGCTTTCAGATTAGATCCCTTATTATTTCATAGGAAACAAGTTTATTTTATTTTAACGATATTGGTGTTACATTTACAGGATTACAGGATTTGACTACAGCTTGCATCCTTTCCTTCGTATTGGCCCAATCGCATTGAAGTAATGGCAAAGTGAAATTGGCATTACAGACTTTACCACCCGAGCCTTTCCATTCATTGCATCGTGGCAAGACCAAGCTTTAAACACTATACTTGGAACGTAGAACAGAGAAAACATAGAGTTTCGATTGTAGGAAAGAAAGACTATGCTTCACAGACCGCAATGAACACTTAGAGATTAGTACCGCAGAGCGGGATAGAGAAACAGGGACGGATCCAGAAAATTTTTTTTTTTTTGGGGGGGGGGGGGGGGGGTTCATATCAAAAATTACGAAAAGCTTTTATGTAATGCGTAGCACACGTTTTAGTGTTCGTGATATGAAAAGAGATGAGCAGTCCACATTCTCTGTAGTAGAGCTGGGCTTGATGTTCAAACAAAAATACAAAACTTGATTCAAAAAACAAAAAATGACAACATAAAAAAAACGTAAAAATTATTAATTAATCATAATTTATTTAATCTCTGCCGCTCAATCAATCTGCATTGATTCTTCGACCCCAAAAGCCCCCAAATACATATTTGGCTAGAGGAAAAATATTGTTTTAGGCCTTTTAAATGAAAGATCTAAGACAATTTTTAACTATTAAAAAAAAATCCTTTTTTAAAAAGTGAGCGACTCGAAATACATTTTGGACCCATAATTAAAATACTTAAAATCGCCGAGAGCCTCAAACCGTTTTTCTACCTCATAAAATTGATTCTTAACCTAATAAAAGTACAAAGTGTTGCGTATCTAGACTTTTAATGTCGAAAACTTGCGATTGTTTGTACCAATGGCCTTGATAATAATAATCCACAAAGGATATGAAAGTAGTCGATTGACTTATCCCTCCGTCCGTTTGAACGCCTAGATCTCAGAGATGGTAAGAGCTAGAGTAACCAAACTTTCACATTAGATCCCATATTATTCCATAGGAGACAAGTTTATTTTATTTTTTTGATATCGGAGATAAATTGTATAGCTCCCATATGGGTGTTTGAGACGACCTCGACAAAAAAAAAGGTTTTAGATGGATAATTCGTTTGTTCATGAAGATTTCGTAAAGTTTAAAAAAGTTTTAACTACTGATTACACAGCCACGGTTTTGGATTCAGCGACCCCAAAAACATATAGGAAATATGGTCTGACCTCCAGATCCGAAAAATAATTTTTTTTTGTGGGGCTGTGTTATTGGCATGACGGTAGTCATTTTGTTCTTTAAACTGCTAAAATATTCTCTTCGTGTTTTTCTCGGTTCTCTGAACAGTGAAAGGATTTCTTATAAATTATTTTCTTTGTGCGTTAACGTGTAATTTTCAATCGATATTGAATCTACTAAGGTCTATGCAATGTGCCCAGAAAAAGGCGAGGTGGTTAAAAATTAAATAATAAAACAGTCATAATTCCATTATTGTCATCAGTTATGTATCATACTGCAAACTACAAAATAATTCAATATTTTATTGATTCATAACTTATAGGTTTTGTAACAAAGTGTGATGTCTAGTCTCCTTTTTTTTCGCAAGAATATCATGTATTTGGTCACTAGTCACTGAGATATCACGATGAACGTAGTAACGCTAACCCATTTAGTCG
This sequence comes from Chymomyza amoena, assembly GCA_037043745.1. Taxonomy (NCBI): domain Eukaryota; kingdom Metazoa; phylum Arthropoda; class Insecta; order Diptera; family Drosophilidae; genus Chymomyza; species Chymomyza amoena. The sequence continues at coordinate 16,371 of JBAMAX010000496.1, forward strand.
TTCCTCTCAAGCCTTCTTACGTAAATACGTCTTAATTTTACGTAAGATATTAAGAGTTGTATCGGAATAAACTAAACTATAATTTAAAAATATCAATATTCAGACCCTCCATGTTGATATATGTATTTCTATACTCATATATCAATGTAAACAAACAACACGAACTATAATTTTATACGTTTTTTTATGTGTGACGTTTGACGAGATCAAGAGCGTTCAAAGGTTTTGAGGATAGACCCAAATGTATCCTTTGAAACCTATTTTGTCGATGTAGCGTGTGTGCACTTGTACATGGTTACTCAAAGCACAGTTAATGGTGTGCGCTTCAACTCAAAAGACTAATTTGGAATTTGTACGCGATAAACTATGGTTGGTCGACAAAATCGTTGCGGATCATTGGGAAATTATGAGACAATCCAGGAATATTCTAGGTGTTCTAGATTTCGATTCCGACAAGATTTTACTCGCTATGAAAAGTTTGGCTTGCAGCTGTCGAAATGAAAAGTATTTTGTTTTATTTGCTGAAATAAACGCATTAATGCCACCAAAATTAATTTTGTATTATATTTTAATGCTTTAAGAAAATTTAGATGTGCTCAATTGAACGAATTAGGGTTAATTTTTATTATATATTTTTTTATTACAAAAAATGTCTATTAAAATTGTGTACACATGCAAAACCAAAACGAGTGGAATGAAAGTAAGGTGTTCTGGATTTAGACAAAACAAAACTTCAAAATGTGTATTGTGTAGTCGTGTTGCACAAGTAAATTCGAAGATAATTTTATTAATGGATGGCTTTAAATATGTATATAAAATAACTTGTACAAAATTGGTAAATAAATAAAAAATGTTTGTCTGTCAGAAAGATGTTGGCAGAAAGAAAAATTAAGTTAATAAAATGGATGTTCGAAAACTTGAGGTAACTCCACAAGTGAACTTATCGACGGTTGATCAGCTGATCAGCTGGTAATTTGCTTGGAATTTGGCGCACTTTTTAAACAAACAACAATGATCCGCTTTTTTTTAGTTAATTGTAGTAATACATTTTTGAAGGAGAAAAAAGGAAGTGCTAAGCAAAACACAATACCAACGTTGTCAAATGTTGGCAAATTTGCAAGCACCAACGATGTCAACTACAGGAAATATGACTGTGAGAAAGAAATGTGCCTGTTTAAGCGATGATAATTAACCGCATGACCAATTCAATTGCTTATGGAAAATAAACAAACAACAATTCAACAAAGCGGAATGTAGCAGAGAAGTAACTGAAGGTGGCTCTGAAACTGCTGCTTAAAATAATTTGCCGACTAAAATAAAATAAACACGAAAATTTGTATGTTATACTTTTAAAACTAAAATGCAAACAACAAATTGCTTAAGTTTTTACTACGTGTCCATTTTTAAAAGACGGCTGCTGTATGATGTCGCTTCCATTTCAATTTAGCGCCATATAAACAAACATAAACAACACAGCTGCTTCGGGTCTAAATGAAAACGATTCGAAGTGGATTCGAACTCGGTCGAAATCTAGAACACCATTTGTCGGAATGCACTCGTTATGACTTTTCAAAACGAGTCGAAATCTAGAACAAGCCTGAATAACTATAATACTTAAATAAAATAAATTGTAGCATTAATGTGCTTTAAAATACGTCTTTGCAAAATCGTCATCCAAATACTCCGTCTTTTCTTGGGTTTTTCCTCCCCTTAAAGCTTTTTTCTGCATCACACATTTCAATTGCAATGCATGTCAACCCAAATCAGCATAAGTAATATATCAGGGGTGCCACAGAAAACCAATTCGATTTCAATTCCAATTCTTGGTGCCACAGACATGGCTAACAAGGGTTTTAAAAAAACCAATTGATTCAATTTCGATACAATTCCAATTCTTGGTGCCACATACATGACTATGAGCGGTTTTAAAACCGTTGTTAGCCATGTCTGTGGCACCAAGAATTGCAATTGCATCGAAATTGAATCGAATTGGTTTTCTGTGGCACCCCTGTATATTCATGTTTTTAAATTTTATTTCGCGCTTTAAATATTTGCTATTTGTAAACAAAAAGCAGCTGATTATTGATAATTATTTCGATAAATTGCATATTTTGTTACTAAACCACCACTATTCCTTTTGTGATCAAAGTAAGTCTGTCTTTTTGCTAGGTGGCTTTTTTCGTGTCTCCGTCTAGCCCTATTGTGTACAAAGGGTATACTAGATTTGTGCAATGTATGTAACGGATAGAAGGAGGCATGGCAGACCAAAATGCTTCTCATAACTTCGGGTAGCGATTGAGCCATGTCATAAACAGTTGGAAGTGTTCCAATTCAATAATAATATAATAATAGCGTTTATCTAAATGGAGATATAAAACATGAAATTTACATCAGCACGCCGAAAGAAAATTAAAAGAAAATGACAGGCAAAGAAAAGGAAAACCAGGAGAGGGTTTATAAAGTAAATAAGGTTTTATGAGGTCCAAAGAAGAGTGGTATAAAAATCTGATCAAAAAAACTGGTGCCTGTAAAGTCGGTTTTACGGGCGAAGATTTTACGGGACAACGTCTTTTTCTCGGTAGAATATTTATTGATATGAATATTATTAAATTGCACAATAGGAACAAGGAATTGAATGAAAATAAGAATTGCACAAATTTTAAGTAAAGAAATATATTTGGTTTGGTTAAAACTTTGTACATACAAACTAAAACTTAACTAATTCCTATTTGAGTTATTTTGTTGAGGATAGGACGATGATAGGAGAAATAGGAAATGAAAGGAAGTGTTTCTGCTGTAATGTGTCTTGCGAAAGTCAAGTCGATGGTTGTTTCTTTTAACGTTGTTGACTTAGAAACGTTTGATACGCAATCAAGATTAAACGTATATTTCATGAAATTAAGAAACGACTTGTCAGACTTTATGTTATTGTTTAATTCATTACAATAGAAGAATCGGTATACCAGAATCAACTTGCACGAACGGTGGCACGTACTGGCTGTTGTGAACGTACGGACCGAGTCCTTGCCATAGTAACATTCCAATGTCCTGCATACTAGCTCCTGGATGAATATATACAGCACCGAGTATAAATTTGAAGCTAGTATTAGCGGTGAAGCAAGTAACTTCAGTCATGCACATGCCACCCTTGGTTTTAATGACACGAGTTGCGTCTGTAATCGCAACTTGGACCACTTCCGCCGTAGATGTCGATGATAATTTACGATAGATCGCCGCTCCACCAGCCGCGTTGGTATTTGAGTTACTTCGATTATTTTCCCTGGATACGCACTCATAATCGTTGATTGGAATTGGTTCACAAGTGTTATTTACATATGTATATAAATTCCACTGCTCAACAAATAACACTCAACTGCTGCCTGGGGGTGCTGCGCTGGCAAATAGTGTAGCTCTTTTTTACACACGACGATTTTACGTTTATCGTTTAATTTGTTGTTTTCTTGCTTTTGTTGTTTGTTATTATGACTTACAAATTGTTCTTAATTAATTAACTTTTTTGCAACGTTTTATTTAACACAAATTCACGAAATCTCTTGAGTTTCGAATCGACCGCAGCGTAACAACGAAATAAATATACAACAAATTTAATGCCGCGTTTCGTTTCGTTTGGTTCTGCTGTGTGCCCCTTTTCTAGAGCTTTGCTGAGCTGAGAGCGAAATGTACTTAGTCATTGGTGTGCGTGAGAGCGTGGTGAGTAAGCAAGCCGCCTAGCAATGGTGACTCACCGTAACGTTACCGGGCGTTATAAGCTCACCGTAACGCTACCGGACGTTATAAACTCACCGTAATGCTACCGGGCGTTACACTTTTTCATAAGTGACACCGAGCCCAACCTAATTTAAGACGTTGTCACGTCAAAAACTGATTGAAATGGATCTGAAGCAACTTTCATCAACTTTCTTTATATGTCGATGTATAGTCTTATGGCAGCAACCAATGACCAAACTATGTTTAGTTTATTGAAATCTTAATTGTCCAGCAATTTCGAAGTGAATGATCTAGGAAGGCTCTTGTATTGTCTTTGTATCGACTTTCGTCCAAATATAAAAAAGAACGAGTCTTTTATGTGCCAGAAAAAAAACGTTAAAAATAATTCAATTCAATATAAAAGACTGTAGAACAGTCTCTTCGCTTATTCACCTGAGCGAGAAACAGTCTACGGAAAAGTGTCCAAAAACTAAAGAGGATAAGCCTCTAATCTACCATATCAAAGATTGGTGGGCGCCTTAATGTGGTTAGCAGTGTGAACGCATCCCGAATTGCACATGCCGTTAGTGTACTAAATTAGAACAATGGAACAATCATGGAAAACTGCATTGGATTGCGGGTAAAAGGGTATTTTGATACCTAAAAAAACACAAGGTTATGGTTCGGTTTAGTGGAAGTGGAAAAGCATTGGTTGGTTTCGCCGACGCTGACTCGGCTGCAAACATAGATGATCGCAGGAAATGCCGTAAGCAAAGAACTGTTGTACTGTCAAGCAGAGACGAGTGCTTAAAAAAAGCCATACATCTGAGAAGTCTCCTTAAAAAAGTGGATGGAGACTTTCAACAACTACTAATATACAATGATAGCTAAGTAGCGGGCCAACTCACAAGAAATACCATAAGGAATCAAAGATTCATATGTTTATGGAACTGGCACACATTTTAAAATGTGCTGGAAAAGTGAGTCACAAAATGCCGACTCAATTCAACAAATTACCGACTGCATGAATAGTAATTGGGTAAAAGTTATTCGTTAATATCCGAGAATTCCCGAATGCTGAATGTTTGGGGGTGTCACACCACACAATTGTAGCTCAAGGGTTAATTTGGTTAAAAAACTAACTTGACAATTCATGAACTTCTACTGCTGGTGACTTTATTTTAATGTATCATCCATCTAATTAAACAAAGAGATTATAAACTTCATTTACATACATTTGTATGTATGTAACATATAGAGGGAGTCGTCGGAGACATCCCAAAGTTACCTAAAATATGATCAGGGTGACAAGAGAAGTCGATTTATCCAAGTCCGTCCGTCCGTTTGAACTCCTAAATCTCAGAGATGGTAAGAGCTAGAGTAACTAAACTTTCACATTAGTTCCTTTATTATTCCATAGGAGACAATTTTATTTTATTTTTTTGATACTTCGATAGGGATTTTAGATTGATAATTCGTTTGTTTTTAAAGAAATCGTAACCAAATTGGGCAATCGGAATATAAATCTCAAGCACTGTAACAAATTCTATCAAAATCTGTTGACTATATCATATAGCTCCCATACAACGGATCTTCAAAAATATCGATTTTTGTACAAAATTCGGTATGATTTGTTTGTTTATGAAGATATCGTAACCAAATTTGGCAGTTTTTACAGGTCTCAAGCACTGTACCCAATTTTATGAAAATCGGGGTACTATATTATATAACTCCCATAGGACCAATTGGACCAAAAAAAGTTTTTATACAAAATTCGTTGTGTTTCGTTTGTTTGTAAAGATATTTGGACTAAATTTGGCATTCAGATTTTTTTTAAGGTATTAAAGCACTGTGTTAAATTTGATCAAAATCGGTTGACTATATCATGTAGCTCATGTAGGAACGATCGGTCAAAATAAAAAATTAAATTAAAAATTTAAAAAAACCCCGACACAAGAACTTAAGTAATTTTCATTTAAAAAGTAAAAAATAATAAAAGAAACTTAATGTTAAAGTACCTAAGAATCTATTAATAATTGTAAAAATACGTCGCGTTGGAGGACACGCGAGGGCAGACGTCGTTGACGGTCGTATCTTACATGCAAATTTTTTGAAGCAATTCTATAAAGTTTTTGAAGTATTTTCTTAATTTTGTTTTTAAGTTAATCTTTGTTGCTTAATTAGACTATTTGTATTTAAATTGTTAGTTTAGGAGCGGTCCCGCCACGCGACGTTTTTTTTTAGAATTATTAATAGATTCTTAGGTACTTTAACATTAACTTTCTTTTATTATATTTTACTTTTTAAATGAAAATTACTTAAGTTCGGGGGTTTTTTAAATTATTAATTTAATTTTTTATTTCATACTTTTTATAGGTAGGTTAGGTTAAGTTAGACTTTAGTATATTATAATATACTTACTATAATTTAGATTCTTGTTAAGGTATAGATTACATTTAAGGTCAAGCTCGTTTGCTTTTTTTACGCATTCTCCCCACTTTCACTCCCCACAACTTTTAAACGGCTCAACCGATTTCATCAAACATGTCTAGGAACACTCGCACATAAGTTACCTTTAATACAAAAAAAAAAAAACTAAATTGAAATCACTGCATGCGTTCGGGAGTTATGATGCCACAGACAGACAGACAAACAGACAGACAGACAGACAGACAGACAGACAGACAGACAGACAGACAGACAGACAGACAGACAGACAGACAGACAGACAGACAGACAAACAGACAAACAGACAAACAGACAAACAGACAAACAGACAAACAGACAGACAAACAGACAGAAAAACAGACAGACAAACGGACAGACAAACAGACAGACAAACAGACAGACAAACAGACAGACAAACAGACAGACAGACAAACAGACAGACAAACAGACAGACAAACAGACAGACAAACAGACAGACAAACAGACAGACAAACAGACAGACAAACAGACAGACAAACAGACAGACAAACAGACAGACAAACAGACAGACAAACAGACAGACAAACAGACAGACAAACAGACAGACACGTCAAACTTATAACACCCCTCTTTTTGCGTCGGGGGTTAAAAAATATTGTTGTTTAAAAATTCTTTTGTTTTTGACGTGACAACGTCTTAAATTAGGTTGGGCTCGGTGTCACTTATGAAAAAGTGTAACGCCCGGTAGCGTTACGGTGAGTTTGTAACGCCCGGTAGCGTTACGGTGAGTTTGTAACGTCCGGTAGCGTTACGGTGAGTTTGTAACGCCCGGTAACGTTACGGTGAGTCACCATTGCTAGGCGGCTTGCTTACTCACCACGCTCTCACGCACACCAATGACTAAGTACATTTCGCTCTCAGCTCAGCAAAGCTCTAGAAAAGGCGCACACAGCACAACCAAACGAAACGAAACGCGGCATTAAATTTGTTGTATATTTATTTCGTGTTACGCTGCGGTCGATTCGACTCTCAAGAGATTTCGTGAATTTGTGTTACATAAAACGTTGCAAAAAAGTTAATTAATTAAGAACAATTTGTAAGTCATAATAACAAACAACAAAAGCAAGAAAACAACAAATTAAACGATAAACGTAAAATCAAGCGACGCGTCGTGTGTAAAAAGAGCTACACTATGTTACTATGGCAAGGACTCGGTCCGTACGTTCACAACAGCCAGTACGTGCCACCGTTCGTGCAAGTTGATTCTGGTATACCGATTCTTCTGTGTGGTGATTTTAACAAAAACGTAAAGTCTGACAAGTCGTTTCTTAATTTCATGAAATATACGTTTAATTACAGCAGAAACACTTCCTTTCATTTCCTATTTCTCCTATCATCGTCCTATCCTCAACAAAATAACTCAAATAGGAATTAGTTAAGTTTTAGTTTGTATGTACAATGTTTTAGTAAACCAAATATATTTCTATACTTAAAATTTGTGCAATTCTTATTTTCATTCAATTCCTTGTTCCTATTGTGCAATTTAATAATATTCATATCAATAAATATTCTACCGAGAAAAAGACATTGTCACGTAAAATCTTCGCCCGTAAAACCGACTTTACAGGCACCAGTTTTTATGAAAGAACCTAATTTGACAACCAAATGTCTTAGATGATTTTAAGCAATATACCAGATTTTATTGCAAGCTAGTGGTACAGGGTATTCCAAAGTCGCACGTGCCCGACATTACGTACGCCACTTTTTTTTATTAATTTGGTCTTTTGCAATTTATTTAGACTAGTTTTTGAACACAACATCAAGCAAGTGGCCGCCTTTATTGTCCACAGAAAAATTTGCCTTATTGCTGTGTTTTCCATTGCCTTTCCGAACATCGCAGGTTACTACCTGATATACTATGCTTTACTAGCGATGATTTCCGCACGTTTGTTTTGCTTAAGGTCTTCAAATGTCTTAGGCTTGCTGACGTACACTTATATTTTTAAATAACCTCACAAAAAAGCTCCCCCTGAATTATTATTGAATGCAAAATGGAGGTTGAACAAGATGAAACACGAACTGGGATGTTCAAACGTCGGTGGAAGGCGTGACTGCTACCACCGGCGGGCGCGACGACATAAGTCGCGTCGCCAGCGGTCACACCTCTGCTGGGATTGGAGCAGGTCCCAGTATTTGTACTGCTACTGCCACTAAAACGACGAGAAAGATGCTCCGCGCGGATGCCGACGTCCAAGAAGACTCGGACCGCGATAGCATCAATACAGTGGATGAAGACGATTTACTGCGCTGTCCAGGCGATGACCGAGGGGCCATTTCTGCTCGCAAGGAAGGGCCGAAGTCAAAACCGAGCAAGGAGGGGCTTAAAGCGAAAGCTCAGTACAAGGCTGCGGTCAAGATCTGCGGTAGGCTGTAAAACAAGTCCTACTGTAGAGAAAGGCCGGGCTCACTTCGCGGCAAAAGCTTGGTGTGCACCGACGGACTCGAAATTTGCAAACCGGGTCGAGGAGAACCTTCCCGTGAAGCGACAAAGATCCACCGAATGCGAAGTGCAGTCTGGAAAGCGGCAGAAGCATAAGGAGGTGAACAGCGCGAGCAGTCAGAAGCCCAGCACTTCGAAGGCGGCCATGAAGCCCAGCAATTCGAAGACGGCGACGGCTACGGCAAGTGTAGTGGCCAAACGGCACTTAACCGTGGTACTCATTGACCGTAGCCAACCGCAGGGGAAAATGACGCAGGTGCAGTGGTCGGCCGTGGAGATGAAACTCCTGGAGGCCATGTTTGCCAAAATGAGGGAAGAACCCACGGCACCGATGCTGTCGTTTGATGGCGCAGGCTGGTTTGACGGGGTGAAACTCGTCAAATGCAAAGACTACCCGACCCTCGGAGTGGATAAAAGGAGCCGTTGTCGAACTCCGGGGCCTATGAGTAGGGGCTTCTCTCGAGGTAGTAGACAGGTTCAGTATTCCGTCTTTACCTAAGGCGAAGGTTCTAATACCGCGCGTGGTGAAGCCGGAAGATGCACTCTGTCTGCTATAGCGACAGAATCCTGATGTGCCGACAAACAACTGGAGGGGCTGCACGTTTCTAAGCCAGCTGATAAGAACGCTAGCCAGAACTTCATCCTCCAGATCAACACGACGGCCGAGGATATCCTCTACGCTAGGTTCCAGAAGATGGCGTGGGGCGTAGGGAGCGTGTACCTGCATCTCAAAAAGCGCCATCCTGCCGAAAACAACGACAACACACTGGCCGCAGGTGAGGTGGAAGTCGATCTCAGGATTGAACAAATCCTGGAAGCTTCCCTCACGCTAAGGCACGAGCAGGAGGGGGGTGAACCGGCGGTAGTAGTCGACCCCAGGAAGATCCCGGAAGCTAATTCTGAAGGTCCTTTAAATAAACCTACTTCGCAGTAAAATTGCCTCAGCCGAGCTTCTCCTCAACTTAGAGGGGGGCGGCTACGACGTTGCTTTGATCCAGGAACCGTGGTTGGCATCAGGAGACCTGGTTTCTGGCCTGGTTACTGACACCACAGGCAAGATAAGGACTGCTGTACTCGTACGAAAAGCTGTCTACTCGTTTTTAATAACTAATTTCTCATCAGGGGATCTAACCGCTGCGGCCATAAAGGACGGCAAGGATGACGTGCTACTCCTCGCGTCCTGCTGCATGGCTCACGACGTCGAAGCGCCAACACCTGAGCTCCTAAAATTGGCGGACGAAGCCATGAAGAGGAGGCAGCAGCTGGTAGTTGGAGCGGATGCGAACGCTCATCACTCAGTGAAGAACCAACTTTCGTTGGGCCCACCTCCAGTAACGTCTTAGATACGTCATACGAAAGATATAAGGGTCGAGAACTGGAGGGTACTTAGCATACCCTCTTTCTCTGACCATAGATATTTAGCCTTTTCACTCGTTTTTACCCCCAAAATCGCTACAACGCCTGTCAGAAATCCTAAGAATACGAACTGGTTACTAACTATGGTTAGTAGCTCTCCGGTTACGCTTGAAACAACCGTTGAAACTGTAACCTCTAATCTTAACAGTGCGTATCATTTATCCTGTCCTCTTTCCGGTGCAAAACGTAAGTCCAAGCCACCTTGGTGGAACAAGGAGCTGGGCGTTCAAAGACGCTACGTACGTGAAATTTTCAAACTTGCGAAGCAGGCAGAAAGTGAAGTGTGTTGGGAGGAGTACAAAGATTCACTCAAAGAATTCAAAAGAGCGGTCCGTACCGCCAAAAGAAACTCGTGGAAGAATTTCTGTGGCTATATCGAAAAGGTTACACAAACGGCTAGACTTAGGAAACTCCTATCAAAGCAGCCTTCTGTTCCTGGCCTAATTCGCGATAACTGTGGTAACTGGACGAGTAGTTGTCAGGAATCGCTGGAAGCTCTGGTTTCGGCACACTTTCCTGGAAATACTGTACCTACAGGTATCAATATCAATATTCGACTAACAGCAGCGACGAAGCCAAAATACAGCGCTTAGTCACTCATGGTAAGGTAGACTGGGCGGTGAGATCTTTTGACCCATACAAGTCACTGGGACCAGACGGCATTTTTCCAGCCATGCTTCAGCAGGCCCTGGACTTGCTGATCCCTTGGCTAAAGGCAATATTTAAAGGGTGCTTGAGACTTGGTTATGTGCCTACTGCGTGGAGAGAGGCAAAGGTTGTGTTCATTCCCAAAGCAGGAAAGACCAGCCACCTCTATCCTAAGGACTTTCGGCCGATCAGTCTCCCATCCTTCCTTCTCAAATCGCTAGTGAAAATCCTTGACGAAGACATAAGAGCCTCGTTGGGATCTGGTTTCTCGGACACTCAACACGCATACATGAAGGGTAGATCTACGGAATCAGCTCTTCACACGCTGACACGATGTATTGAAGGTGCTATGGATCACAAGGAGTACGCACTAGCGGTATTTCTGGACATAGCTTTTAATAACGTGTCGCTAGAAGCTCTCAAGGAGGGGCTTCAATCGCTGGACACGAATAGCTACATTAACCGGTGGATATGCAGTCTGTTGAACTGCAGAAGGATAAGGGCAGAGTGGAACGGTGCCATAATCTCCAGGGAAACGAACAGGGGAACCCCGCAAGGTGGTGTCATCTCTCCCTTACTATGGCTCCTAGTAGTCGACGGGATTCTTAGACAATTTGAAGGCAGAGCCACAAAACTAATTTTGTGTACTGACGACATCGCTGTAGTAGTTACAGGCATATGCCTCTCCACTCTCAGTGATCTGATGACAAGGTCACTGGACACGATTCACCGATGGGCCACTAATGCAGGGCTAGATGTTAATCCGGAGAAGACGGACCTACTGCTCTTCACCAGGAGATACAAAATCCCGCAGTGGACTCCACCTAAACTATACGGCTCTCTACTGACTCTGAAAACGCAAACTAGATAGTGGTCCTGGATAACAAGCTGTTGTGGAAAGCCAATGTTGAAGAGCGTGTGAAAAAGGCCAGTAATGCCTTATACGCATGTAAAAAGATGCTGGGTTGCACTTGGGGCCTCTCACCCACTCTAATGCATTGGTGCTACACAGCAATTGTTCGCCCGATACTGCTCTACGGCGTCCTAGTTTGGTGGAAGGCGACAACCAAATCGACGTACCTGAGGCCACTGGAACGCGTTCAGCGACTTGCATCGCTGTGCACTACAGGGGCTCTCCGTTCAACACCCACAGCGGCGCTAAACATCATTTTAGATTTACTTCCGATTGACCTCTACGCGGAGTACTCAGCTGCTCGTACAGCTGGGCGCCTAAAAGCGGCGGGTCTTTTTAAGAACATTCGCTTCGGACATAGTTCAATAGGACGGGGGTTCTCTGACGAAATTGACTATGTCATACCGCACCTACAATTTGGGAAAAGGGTAAAGGTGAAGATGGAAGAAGACGGCTGGCGCAAAGGCCTTATACCCAGTCACAATACCTATAACTTATTTACTGACGGCTCAAAGATGGAAAAGGTCGTTGGTGCTAGAGTATACTGCTCGGAGCTTAATGTAAGTCAAAGTTACAGGCTTCCGGACCACTGCAGTATCTTTCAAGCTATTCGCCGCAATGAAGGCGGCTGAGCTGGCGTGCACCAACACTTCAACTAAAGCAAAGATAAACCTCTTTATAGATAGTCAAGCCGCTATCAAGGCTAATGTATCGCACTGTACATCCTCCTTCCACGTCCTTGAATGCCAGGCAGTCATCCAGAGATTAGCTGCGGCTCGTAAACTGCATATCTACTGGGTGCCTGGACATAAAGGCATAATGGGGAATGAAATGGTGAAATGGCAATTGCCAAAAGCGGTGTTGACGACACGACGTACGCTGATCGATCAAACATCTCAACGCTTTGCTGGAGTGCAACATGAAGCGCAGAGCTGAAGCTAGATGGAAAAATCTAGACAGCTGTCACACAACGAAAATCATACTGGCTCATTACGGCAGAAAACAAAGTAATTTTATAATGAAACTCTCACGCACTGAATGCAGAACCATCACGGGTGTGCTAACAGGACACTGCCTCTTAGCGAAGCATGCGCATGGGATGGGACTAACGGCAAGCGACTTATGCAGGATCTGCAGGGATCCGGAAGTCCCTGAGACCCTTGCATACGTACTTTGCGACTTCCCAGCCATCTCTAGACATCGTGTGGCTACCCTAGGAGAACCAGCGTTTGTCGGTCTAGAAGAGGTGGCCAGGCTGCAAGTTGGTCGTCTACTCAATTTCGCCAAAAAAGTCAAATTTTTAACCGACCATCACTTCGCGTAATAACCTCTTATCTGGCACAGCTAACGACCAAAAGGTCTATGCTAGGCTGCACTCTGTTGTGTGGCCAGCCAGTGTAACCTTACCTAACCTACATATAAAGTCCACATACATATGGAAAATACTCAACGACGTGCCCTAATATGCATAACGGGGGACTTAAGTTCTACTTCAACCAAGGTCCTAGAAGCAATACTTGGAGTCCAAATTATTTATTTTATTAAGTTTATATTCATATAATAGGTTATTGTGAACGTTTGCTCAATGAGTAACTTATGTGCTATGGTGAGACCATGCTCTACCTTGTAAATCCATAAAGAGACTGACTGACAAATCACTAATCATATATGAGGCCAAGCCTTACTTCTCACCGCTCGTGACATCGCCTATTGTTCGCTTCGTACAAGACGTGTAACCACTCTTAAGCGTCGATGCATTGGACAGCTTTGTCAGCTCTTGCCTTAGTGCAAGAACCCAGTGCCCAATTTGGGCGTTGACAGAGCAAAGTGTTAACTTCCACCCCCTAGACATTCAACCTAGAATACTTGCACAGAAAACAGCACGTCTCTTTGCAGCAGGAAACATGGCCCTTGCAAACTACGAGCACAGCAAAGTTGCAGGTTCAGTCACAGACTATGTGACCACAGTAAGTAACTTCTCCAAACCAGTCACTCTAATGGGACCTGATGACTGGAAAATCGGTAAGACCAACAAGCCATAAAAATGTTCACAGATGGAATGGAATCCGGCGTTAAGGTATCTTTCAAGCTATCGGACAGCTGCAGCATCTTCCAGGCGGAGGTGTTCGCCATAAAGAAGACGCCAGAGCTAGCGCTCAGCAGAGCCGAATAAATATTTTCGATTATAATCAAGCGGCAATCAAATCCATGCTAGCCTTCAGAATCAATTTCAAAGGTGTACTGGCACATAAGATGAACTAAGCACCCACAAGGAGGTGTGCATCTTTTGGGGTCCCAGCCACCAGAGCAAAGAAGAAAGTGCCGTATCAAGGCAACCGTCACTTGAGGATCTTAAGATTCCATTAAGGACGATTTACCACATAGCAGAAGAAGACGCTGTAACCAGATCGTACAGAAGGTGGTACAACACAAATCAATAACAGACTAGCCCAGTATATTCTGCAACTCCCAAGAAGACTCTTTAGACTCATAAAGGGCATACTTACTAGTCATTGCCCGACCGCGGCTCACGCTAAGAAGCTAGGCGCTACCAATAGCGATGAATGCAAGTGTAGGGAGACAGAGGCCAAAGAGACTATGGAGCACCTCATCTGCCGCTGCCCCGCCTCATGCGCATCAAGACTGAAATATCTGGGAAAACCATAGCTTACCACACTGGAAAAGGCAGCCGACAGGGCACCTTCGCCAAGCATACACCAGCCGCATACTCCTATTCCACTAAGTACTATGCTGTCTGTGTGACTCCCTCCAGCTGTCAACTGGTGTAACCTAACCTAGTCCACAAAGCTTTTATAGTTGTACTATTAAAATATTTCAGAAAAATCAGTGTCATATTTATATAACGACTATAACTAATTAATAATGAAACTTCTTCTTATGTGGCCATAACAACTCTATTACCGGATTACGGCCTGCCTTAAAACTCCAGGCGCCTCTGCATTGCGCGCGCCTTCTCCAGTTGGTCACACCGAGCGAATACAGGGCCCCTTCCACTTGGTCTTCCCAACGCAAGCACGGTCGTCCTCTCCGCCGACGACCGCTGACTACCGCATCGAACACACGTCTAGCTGGAGCATCCTCGTCCATCCTAACGAAATGTCCGAGCCAGCGAAGCCGCTGGCTGTTGATACGCTGAGCAACGTCCATGTCGTTGAAGAGCTCATACAACTCCTGATTGGTGCGGATGCGGTAGTAATCGCCAACTCGAATAGGACCAAAGATCTTGCTCAGTACTTTCCTCTCAAAAACTCCCAAGGCAGCTGCATCAGTTAGCGACACGGTCCAGGCTTCCGCGCCGTAAAGAAGCACTGGAAGGGTGAGTGCCTTGTAAAGTGATAGTTTTGTCGCGCGAGAGAGGTCTCTACTACTCAATTGCCTATTGAGACCGAAATAGCACCTGTTGGCAAGAGTGATTATGCGCTTGATCTCCAGGCTGACATCGTTGTCGCTGGTAACGGCGGTGCCAAGGTAGATGAATTCCTTGACAACATCGAAAGAATAGCTGTCGTTTTTTTTTTTTTTATGTTTTATGTTTTATTAACCCCCGACGCAAAAAGAGGGGTGTTATAAGTTTGACGTGTCTGTTTGTCTGTCTGTCTATGGCATCGTAGCTCCCGAATGCATGCAGTGATTTCAATTTAGTTTTTTTTGTATTAAAGGTGACTTATGTGCGAGTGTTGTTAGATATGTTTGATGAAAATCGGTTGAGCCGTTTAAAAGCTGTGGGGAGTGAAAGTGGGGAGAAAAACATCAACTTTGGCCGATTGGCTTAAAATTTGGTCCTATTGTAACTGACGACGTCGCTGATTCGAATCTGAGGTTATTTTTGCTCTATCTCTTCTCGCTTAGAAGTTATGGCCGTTTGAAGTTAAAAACATCAACTTTGTCCGATTGGCTTAAAATTTGGTCCCATTGTAGCTGACGACGCCACTGATTCGAATCTGAGGTTATTTTTGCTCTATCTCTTCTCGTTTAGAAGTTATGGCCATTTGAAGCTAAAAACATAAACTTTGTCCAATTGGCTTAAAATTTGGTCCTATTGAAGCTGACGACGTCACTGATTCGAAAATGTAGATATGGCCACTTAAAGTTAAAAACATCAACTTTGTCCGATTGGCTTAAAATTTGGTCTTATTGTAGCTGACGACGCCACTGATTCGAATCTTAGGTTACTTTTGCTCTATCTCTTCTCGTTTAGAAGTTATGGCCATTTGAAGTTAAAAACATCAACTTTGTCCGATTGGCTTAAAATTTGTCTGTCTGTCTGTCTGTGGCATCATAACTCCCGAGCGCATGCAGTGATTTCAATTTAGTTTGTTTTAAAGATGACTTATGTGCGAGTGTTCCTAGACATGTTTGATGAAAATCGGTTGAGCCGTTTAAAAGTTGTGGGGAGTGAAAGTGGGGAGAATGCGTAAAAAAAAAGCAAACGAGCTTGACCTTAAAAGTAATCTATACCTTAACAAGAATCTAAATTATAGTAAGTATATTATAATATACTAAAGTCTAACTTAACCTAACCTACCTATAAAAAGTATGAAATAAAAAATTAAATTAAAAATTTAAAAAACCCCCGAACTTAAGTAATTTTCATTTAAAAAGTAAAAAATAATAAAAGAAAGTTAATGTTAAAGTACCTAAGAATCTATTTATAATTCTAAAAAAAATACGTCGCGTTGGGGGACCGCTCATAGAATTACTTCAAAAAATGTGCATGTAAGATACGACCGTCAACGACGTCTGCCCTCGCGTGTCCCCCAACACGACGTATTTTTTTTTTAATTATTAATAGATTCTTAGGTACTTTAACATTAAGTTTCTTTTATTATTTTTTACTTTTTAAATTAAAATTACTTAAGTTCTTGGGTCGGGGGTTTTTGAAATTTTTAATTTTTATACCCTGTACCGTATGGTACCAAGGATATATTAAGTTGGTGCAAGCCGAAAATGTATGTAACATATAGAAGGAGACGTCGGAGACACCCCAAAGTTACCTAAAATATGATCAGGGTGAATAGAGAAGTCGATATACCCATGTCCGTCTGTCCGTCCGTCCTTGTGAACGCCTAGATCTCAGAGATGGTAAGAGCTAGAGTTACCAAACTTTCACATTAGATCCCATATTATTCCATAGGAGGCAATTTTATTTTATTTTTTTGATATCGGGGATAAATTATATAGCTCCCATGGGGGTGTTTGAGACGACCTCGACAAAAAAAAAACGTTTTAGATGAATAATTCGTTTGTTTATAAAGATATCGTAACCAAATTTGGTATTCGAAAGTTTTTTATAGTTCCCAATCACTCTACCAAATTTGATCGAAATCGGTTGACTATATCATATAGCTCCCATAGGACCGATCGGCCAAAATAACTTTTTTAAAAAAAAATTCGCTATATTTCGTTTTTTAATAAAGATATCCTAACCAGATTTGGCGTTTGGAAATTTTTTAGACCACTTAAGCAATGTGCCAAATTTGAACAAAATCGGTGGACTATATCATATAGCTCCCATAGGTCCGATCTTCCAAAAAATCGATTTCTTAACAAAATTTGTTGTGTTTCGTTTGTTTGTTAAGATATTGGGACCAAATTTGACATTCGTGAGTATTTTATAGTTCCTAAGCACTGTACTAAATTTAATCCAAATCGTTTGACTAGATCATATAGCTCCCATAGGACCAATCGGTCCAAAAACACGTTTTTATACAAAATACGATGTTTTTTGTTTGTTTGTAAAGATATTTGAAATAAATTTGGCATTCATATCTTTTTTAAGGTATTTAAGTTCTGTGTCAAATTTTATTGAAATCGGTTGACTTTATCATATAGCTCCCATAGGAACGATCGGTCAAAAAAAATTTTTTTGCTTAAAAATTCTTCTGTTTTTGGTTTTTTGTGAAGAAATCGGACTTTATTACAAGCTAGTGGTACAGGGTATCCTAAAGTCGTCCGCGCCCGACTTTACGTCCGCCATTTTTTATACTTCGTTTTGCCCTCATTTCCGCCAGACCCATTTTCGCAGACTCCCTTTCGATAGCACTGACGGCCGCGGTGACATCTCGCTTGGTACGCCCAATGATGTCGATGTCGTCGGCGTACGCAAGGAGCTGGACACTCTTGTAGATGATAGTGCCAGTGCGATGTACGCCGGCCTTCCGCAGAACGCTATCCATGACGAAGTTAAAGAGGTCGCATGATAAGGGGTCGCCTTGTCTGAAACCTCGCACAAAGCTTCGCAGAAATACCGAGCTCAGACATTGCGGCATATACGCGATCCCTTATTGGGCTATCGAAAGCTGCTTTGTAGTCGACAAACAGGTGGTGAGTGCCGACTTGATAATGATAATGAATAATGAAACTAATATTAATAATATTTTGCAGGTGATGACCATCGATGGCTTCCGGCTGGATTTGCTATATTGCATTATATAAAATAAATTCTTTTTGAGTTCCTGCAGTAAACGAAAAAAAAAAATTTTAATTACCCTTTTTTTGCTTTAATGCTTCTTATGGTTTGATTTCAACATTTTTTACGCACACAACTGACATCAGCTGACGACACATTTTTTATTTTATTTTATAACTATATATAGCTAAAGTATCGACCCTGAAACCGTCACGATTTTCTGCGCCAACTAGTACTTTATGTGCGAGTGTTCAGTTTCAGCAAAGAATATAGAACTATTTTGGTTTCAGTTAATAGCGCCGTTCTATAAATCGCATGCAATTTGTCCCGAGTATTTTAGGTATCGAGTCTTCGTCTCTTGGTTTTGATACTCACTGATAACAAATATGGAAGTGGCAATTTTCACATGGAATATGGGAAATGAAACGAAATGCTTGTCTGGCAAGTATATAAAAATATATATGTAAAGGGTAAATGTTTATGAAAACAATTACTGGGTGTCTGAGATATAAAAAATTGCAATTGTAATGATTTAAAAATAAAATATTCAAGTGTTGAAATAAAAGATCGTTAATTGGGTTCAAAAGAAAACAATGTTCAAGTATTTTCAAATACAATGCTGCACCATATAAATTTCCGAAATATTATAACATTGTTATTGATTGGTAAAACGTAAAGGGAATTGGTATATTTAACTGCATACATATATAAAGGTATGTATGTTTGTACTTAAGAAGGCGAATATCCCACAAAAAAAAATATACACATGTATGTGCATGTACATAAATATGTATGTATCTACATATGCAATTTTTATGTACTCATACGTGCTGCATTGGTATTTACACTTGTATCCGTAAATGCATATTTATATTATTGTATGTACACACGTACATATGTTTGTAAATCGTCTAATGTGAAAGCAAAAAATTAATTTTGTGTATTTCAGTTTTTTTTTAAAGAAATTTATGGGCAGACGAGATAAAAAATGAGCGCTGGAAAATGTTGCGGCACTAAAAAATCAATATGTACTTGATTCTGGTTGCGCATTACCGAAATATGTAAGTAGATACATGCATTTGTATGTATGTATATAACACAGTACTACACAGTAAAACCAGACATTTGTTGGATACTTTTAAAAGTTTTAAAGCTGTTTAACTAAGCGAAAAGCTGTCTAAATTAAAATAAATCTTTTTAGATACATAAAGCAGAGTTCCCCATACTTTATGTCGGTATATGAATATTGAGCAATTAAAAAAAACGACGCGATGCCCTGAAGTAATTTTATTAAACTTGAGGCCTTAAACCAAATACATATGTATGTACATATGTATGTCCTATTTGCTTTCTGTTTCCATTTTCTTTTTCGAGCATACGGCGTGCT
>JBAMAX010000498.1:0-31197 GCA_037043745.1 Chymomyza amoena
AGTGTATTTATGAAATTTTCAACTTTTTTACAATAACAATATTTCAATTCGTTAGGAAAAAAGCTATAATAAGTAACACAAATCAATTTATTGGCTATAATTTATCCCACAACAATTGTAAGGTATTCAATAGTTCGATATTTGCTTTCTCTTTATGCCCCTAAATGGTCTTGTTCATGTTAAAACGTTTTCATATTCTCTTTCTATATTAAAACTAAAAAGCATGAAAAGTTATTTATGGCTCAACCCCCCACCCCGCTAGCTAAACGTTTATCGTAAACGTTTGAGAGAAAATTGTATCCAAACGTTTACAAAACTCGTTTACGTTTATCAAACGTTTTCAGCGAACTATAAAAGCAGCGAAAACGCAAAAATTGTTATCAGCCAACATTCAGCGTTGAGCAGCGACGGCAGCAAAGCGCAAAAGTAAAAATAAAAGTAAGTTTTATATAAAAAGAAGTGTAAATTGTTATCAGTTGTAATAATAAAATGTCAAACAACAACAACAGTGAACTATCTACTGAGGAGCTGACCAAGTTTATAAAGCAGGCCAATGAGGCACAACAAATGTTGAAAGATGTCTTGAAGCAATTGCAGCAACAACAACAACAAAACTCAACTGAATGCAGCTTTCGGCGACGTCATCAATCTCGGAGAGAGCGCAGAGAGAGGGGCAGCTCCAGTTCCAGCAGCGAAGAATCAGCAGACAATGAACAGCTGACGATTGTACGCAAGAGTTGGGGTCTTGAAAGAGAGCGAGAATCACGACGTCATCAACGATCGGACAGAAAGCGCGATCGCTCTCACTCTCGTGGACGCTCTCGTGGCCACTCACGCGGTCGTTCTCACGGTCGCTCACGTTCACGCTCTCACACGAATGCCAGACACAGACACGGTCAATTGGCTTTGTCTGTAAGCGTGTAGAGCGAAGTAATTTATGATATATTTAATTGAATGTATTTTCAGTATTAAAGAATAAATTTAAGCAATAAAAATAAAAAAATTTAAGCTTTAAAAATTGTGTTCTTATTTTGGTTAAACTAAAAATATATATTATTATATTATAAAAAATTGTTCGCTATAGTGGTTAATATTATATATGCTGCTATGAAAGCATCTTGACTACTGAGCTTATTTTTTAACTCTCATGAGCTCGTGTTCTGATTGCAAACTCTGACGATCATTAGGTTAGGTTAGGTAGGGTTAGTAGTCGGGACCTGATGTCCGAACTTCCTTAGGTAAAAGAAAATGCCAGTTGTGATACCGCAGCA
The DNA here is from genome assembly GCA_037043745.1 of Chymomyza amoena. NCBI lineage: Eukaryota > Metazoa > Arthropoda > Insecta > Diptera > Drosophilidae > Chymomyza > Chymomyza amoena. The sequence goes on from JBAMAX010000498.1 coordinate 1,272, forward strand.
GTGGTCCTTTCACTACTAATAATGTCCTCTATATGTACCAAAGTCACAGCCATCTGGTTTCCTTGATTAATTTCGGGCTCTGCTTTGAGAGTTGAGATATTTAAGAAGTATGATTTGAGCAATCAAAACCATTCCAGGGCAGTGACCGAAGAGGTGTTTCACCATCTCCAGCTCGACTGCTTTGCCACAATTTCTATAGAAATCACGATGGAGTGCGTTGGTCCTTGATGCGTCATTAAGTAGAAAGAAATGAAAAATTGTATAAAGGGCTTGTGATTAAAAACTCTGGAGCACTCTCTGTGTCGAAATAAATTGAAAAATAAAGGTAGGAAAACTCGAAATAAACCACTAAGTGATGCTGAGGAGCGGAACAATGTAGGGTTTAAGATGCTAGATATCTATTTATCTACTACATATGATACTATGTCTGCCACATGTTGCACCTTGATTGCAATGATCATGTTGGTCCCAAAATACCATTATTCATAACCAAACAAGAAAAGCGTCATCAGCGGATAAGCGGAAAGATAGAGGTATGTCGATTTCTGTGGAGGCTATTAAACAGATTCATGAAGAAGGAAATGTAGAGCATAGCTACGTCATTATATATTGAGGTGGGATGAAAGACGGCTACGGGGATGCAGCTATGATTAAATGGTTTATAGCTGCATCCCCATTGCCGTGTTCCAGTGGGAGAAACTGTTCCGGAAGGGTCGAAAGCTTATCGAAAGCTCGTCTGATTGTTAATAAGGGATTTCGTAAGATAGTGTCCAAAATTTGGCCAATTTTGTGACAAGAGTCCTGAGTGAAGAGCAAAAAGTAAGGGGTTGCCATGATACTTCCTCCGTCACCAGACCAACTACTGAAATAAAACCATTTTCACGCCTTTTATAACCTTTAATTCTTTTTATTTTTAAAGCCAACTAAATGATATATTCCATTTTATATAATTGCTACTAAAATAAAATAATAGCCTCCGCATAGCTGGCATTTTTAGGTTTAATGCCATCAAAAACGCTTTGCTGCATTGCTTTTGAGCCAAATGTCTTCCTTGCCCGTCACAATCAACAATAAAAAATCCCTCTTAAAATTCCAGAATGGTGCAAAAATCAACTATTCGCCCCAAAAGTAAACTAAGCCAGCCAAAAGCTAAGGCAACCAAGGAATTCAAGAGAATCCAGGCAGTCAGGCAGCCAGGACAGCTTACACGCACAGAGCAGCGTCAAATGCAAAGAATTCACGTGCAAGTCAAAGTCAGAACGAAGGAAATCTTTGCCAGCTCCGACTTGAGCTTAATACACAAACAGCATAAGAATGAAGCGCGTCCAGAGAATACGCGTCAACTTATACATTCATGCACATATATATAAATATACTATATAATCTATATATATACGTTATGTATATGTATGTGCTTTTGGTTTCGGGTAGGAAATCCCTGGAAAGTTGATGCCAGCTTTGGCTAGCAGAGCAATTGAAATGCTTTAAATGATGCACTTGGCCAATCTCTGAGTTGTACGCTTCACTTGCAGCTGTTTCGGTTTATGAAAATATAAAGCATTTCGCTCAGTGTATTAAGTCGCATACACACACAACCACACACACACACACACGCAAGTGTGTCTAGCTCAAGAGAAGGAAAAATGAATTGAATAGGACAAAGGATATCAGAAGATTGAATATAATAATAGGGGAATGTGGAATACCCTTGTGGGGTTTGTTTTGGGGGTTTTATTTTGTAAGGTATTAAATTATTATTTACATTTTTTCAATTAAATTTTGATTTGTTAAAGGAGTTTGAAATCTTTAGGTTGATATATTGCGTTTCGGCTAACCACTTTTATGGACAAGGCACGAGCTTGGATAGATCGAATTTTTAGTATAAGGTAACCAGCGCAACAAATCGATAAATAGATTCAGATTCATTTTATTATATAAAGTTACCCACAATCCTTATTTCTTTTCTCATTAAAAATTTTCAATGAGTGTCTGAGTCAAATCCTGACTAAAATAAATAGTGAATAAAAAAAATTCACCAAGTTATTTTGTTAGTGTACATAGATCTAGGTCCTACATTTAAAAAAAAACAGTCAATGAATATCACTTAGTCTATACCTTGGTTTTAGAGATCATCTCCTACCTCTCCGTATTAGCACTAAACAATTTTCACACTTTATGACGTCATCTGCTTGGATCGATTTACAGCTCAAGAATGTCAATGTACAACCTGCAGCCCACCTTTAGCAGCATAACCCATTTTGTTTCTCCTAGCTCAGTTGTCACTAATACTATTTTCAATATAAGCTATCGAAGGACCTTTCGATGTCCTTCATTTCGTCATCTTTGTTGAAATTGAATATACTCCTTGAAAGTGCATAAAAAGAATTGTGTGGAATTTAGAGACAAGCGAACGACGGCCACGTCCTGTGTGTTCAAGTAGCTTCAAGTTTGGAATTCATTGTTAGTTATGCGATTTCATTGCTTGTTTTCTTTGCGAATTTCTTATACCCACACACAGATACACACACACACACACACAGATACTCACACATTCGTACACTCCTGCTCAGCACAGAAGGAGAGCAAACTAAACGTTTTTCATTGGATTTTGGCATGCCAGGCATCATTGGAATCACGACACCGAGCAGCCAGCAACAACAAGAAGAACAATAAAATCAACAGCAACAACAACTGCAACAACAACAAGAACAAGGAGTAAGCCACAAGCCAGTTTGTGCCGTTAGTGCTATTATCAAAGACCTTGCCGCTGCCCCAGATCCTGTTCCTGCTCCGCCCCCAACCACTTCATCGCATTGCATTGCACGGCGAAGGAAGTTAAAGTCAAAGTGTTCGACATTATTTGAAATTCATGAGTGTTGTTCAATGAGTTTGAGTTGAGCGTGTGTGAGTGTGTGTCTCAGTGTGTGTGTTGGTAAACGCTCAAGTTTTGCCTGCAAATAAATTCAAGCAACGGCAGCTGATAATGGCTTATTATCAGGACCCACATCCAGGACTAGGACTCTCTCACCCATGGCGCCCAACTACACTCAACTTGGCAATTGTAATTGAACACGCACGCTAATTAAGACACCAATAGTTGCCATTTCCTTTTCGTCCTTTCAACTTTTCCTTTTGACTTTTACATCGCTCCACAGTCACACACACACACACACACACACACACACACTAATACACTTACAACATTTTCTATATTATTTTGCTTTATATTGCGAATTGTGGGAAACGCAATCCAATTTCGTTTTGTATTTTGCATTTGAATGTAACGTGATTATTACGCTAATTAACTGCTTGAGTTTATGCTAATTGTGTGGCTCCTCCGATAGCTCCGATTCCGTAGCATAACATTCTCTATGCTTGCAACATTTTAATTAGGCAACTATTTGAGGCGCAAACGCCTCTTGGAGCATAACAAAAATATTACGCATACGCGGCGTAAACACAATGTAATTAGATCTAACAAAGACTCGGCGTCTCGACTCCAAGTAATATGATGAAGATTCTGAGCAAGTTGTTATTTATACGCGCGTGTATTTGGATGCCAATTAATTGGTAACACTTATCTCTGTGCTGATTTACTTTTCATTTAATTAACCAACATTTGGTAGTCATGTCTGGGACTAAACATAAACATTAAATTAGTCTGTTGCCCTAGCTAAAAACTATTTATAATTTATATTTAATTTCTGCTTATATGAAAACATAATTTCTGAAATTATGCTTTATTTTTACTTCAGGGGGTAAATAAGTCGCTCCGATCCAGACTACCAATGGCCTCTAGTGTCGTTCTGACCACGCCAGTGATGAAGATTTCACCCTTCAATACTTTTGTACTTTTTTCAACCCGAACTCAGTTTGTTAGAACGAGAAACTTTGAGCATTATTGACACCTGGACCTGCCTGTACGTCCCGTATCACTAATGAAGATCAAATAAACAGCACTTGGTATTGATAAAATTGACGCCAGAATAGCTAAAACTCTTCCTATGGCGGACTTACTCGCTCTGACCAAAATATTCAATGCGATTATGCGTCTGGCATATTTCCCAAAGAAGTAGAAATGTGCTCAGCTTATAATAATTGTAAAGCCCGGCCAGCCTCCTACCGCCATTGCTTTTCATCGCCCGATTAGCTTGTCTCTACTGCATTATAATTTTTTAGAAAAAGAGCCCTCATAAGACAATGGCTCTATTGTCGGCTTGATAAAGAGTTTATACTCATAAACTAAGATTCTTATTTCGAGCTTTCTTAGCTTTATCTCAAAATTTATTTCGACGTAGAGAGTGCTCCAGAGTTTTTGATCATAAGTCCCTTATATAATTTGCACTCCTTCATGTCTTCTGTAGAAATAGTGGCAATGCAGTGGATCTGGAGATGGTGGAACAGCTCTTCTGACACTTCCTAGGAATGGTTTCGATTCCCCAAATCATACTTCTTAAATGACGTATCTCAGTGCAGAGTCGAAAATGCATTTTTAAGTTTATTCAGGCCACCGGTGACTTTGGTACATATAGAGTGCATTCCTAGTGGGGAAAGGTGGTGAAAGGTCCCCCCCCATTGTTGCTTTAAAAATGGCCTTCTCTTTGGCCTAAGTAAGTTGGGACGTCAGGTGCCCTTACCCTATCCAACCTTACATTGCGATTGTCAGACTTTCCACCCAGAACACGAGCGTGTGAAAAAATAAGCTCAGTCGTCCAGACGCTTTCATCGAATCAAGTTTACATCGCTTTGCCTTGCATTTATATAATACATTGTTAAATATAAAAAATTATTCCCCATTAGCGAATATCTTTATATTTTTAATGCATATATTTAATTTAACCCAAATAACAACACAATTTTTTCAATTTAAATTTTTTTATTTTATTACTTAAATTTATTTATTTTTTACTAAAAGTACATTCATTTAAATATATCATAAATTACTTCGCTCTACACACGCTTACAGACAAAGCCAATTGACCGTGTCTGTGTCTCGCATTTGTGTGAGAGCGTGATCGTGAGCGACCGTGAGAACGACCGCGTGAGTGGCCACGAGAGCGTCCACGAGAGTGAGAGCGATCGCGCTTTCTGTCCGATCGTTGATGACGTCGTGACTCTCGCTCTCTCGCCAGAGCCGAACTCTTGCGAACAATCGTCAGCGGCTCATTGTCTGTTTCTTCGCTGCTGGAACTGGAGCTGTCTTTCTCTCTGCGCTCTCTGCGAGATTGATGACGTCGTCGAGAGCTGCACTCAGTTGAGTTTTGTTGTTGTTGCTGCAATTGCTTCAAGACATCTTTCAACATTTGTTGTGCCTCATTGGCCTGCTTTATAAACTTGGTCAACTCCTCCACAGATAGTTCACTGTTGTTGTTGTTTGACATTTTATTATTACAACTGATAACAATTTACACTTCTTTTTATATAAAACTTACTTTTACTTTTACTTTTGCGCTTTGTTGGTGTTGCTGCTCAACGCTGAATGTTGACTGATAACAATTTTTGTATTTTAGCTGCTTTTATAGCTCGCTGAAAACGTTTGATAAACGTAAACGAGTTTTGTAAACGTGTTGATAGAATTATGCTCAAACGTTTACGATAAACGTTTAGCGAGCGGGGTGGGGAGTTGAGTCATGATGCCATAAATAACTTTTCATGGAAATGCTTTTTAGTTTTAATGGGGAAAGAACATATGCAAATTTTGTAACATCAGCAAGACTAAATAGTGGCATCAAGCAGCGAAATATGGAATTATTACATCTAATTGTTGTGAGATGAATTATAGGCAATAAATTGATTTGTAAGTAGGTCAAAATATTTGCTATCGAATTGAAATATTGTTATTGCAAATACATTCTTATAATGTTTAAGAATCAACCCACCAGTTGAAAAGCTGGAGATTTTTGAGAAATATGATGTCATGGAAATAAATAAAATAAAATAAAATAAAATAAAATAAAATAAAATAAAGGGTCAGCTTATCGTCGTCAGTCATGAATTATCAAACTTCGAATATAAAATATATATCGGCAAAAATAAGTGAAGCGGTTCACTTTTCCCCTGTCCCTCTCCGATTTTGAAAATTTTTACATATTTGGTAGAGCTTATAGTCAAATTTTATTAGAAAATTTTGACTATTTATCGAGTTATCGATAACTGAATTTGGGATTTTTATTTTTAGACTTTTCTTTGACAAGTCGTATTTCCTGACGCGAATTTTTTTACCACAACAGATAAAATATTAAATTAAAAAAAAAAACAATTTTGCTAGCTCGAAAAATAATCGGAATTTTGCCATAAAACTTGACGCGGCTCATAACTCTACTAAATATGGAAAAATCGTCAAAATTAATGAAATGATAATTTTTAGGCTTAAAAACTTTCGTCTTCTCATCCTACTGCAATTGGTTTTTATACCCTGTACCGTATGGTACAAAGGGTATATTAAGTTTGTGCTAGAAATGTATGGCAACATATAGAAGGAGACGTCGGAGACACCCCAAAGTTATCTAAAATATGATCAGGGTGAATAGAGAAGTCGATATACCAATGTCCGTCTGTCCGTTTGAACGCCTAGATCTCAGAGATGGTAAAGCTGAGAGTTCCAAACTTTACATTAGATCCATATTATTCCATAGGAGACAAGTAGATGTTTTTGATATCGGGGATAACTTATATCCCATAGGGGTGTTTTGAGACGACCTCGACAAAAAAAGGGTTTTAGATGAATAATTCGTTTATTTATGAAGATATCGTAACCAAATTCAGTATTCGAAAGTTTTTTATAGTTCCCAATCACTATACCAAATTTTATCAAAATCGGTTGACTATATCATATAGCTTTCATAGGACCGATCGGCCAAAATCACATTTATAAAGCAAAATTCGCTATATTTGTTTTTTAATAAAGATATCGTAACCAGATTTTGCGTTTGGATATTTTTTACGGCGCTTAAGAAATATGCCAAATTTGAACAAAATCGGTTGACTATGTCTTATAGCTCCGCTCTTCCAAAAAATCGATTTTTTAACAAAATTTGTTGTGTTTCGTTTGTTTGTTAAGATATTGGGACCAAATTTGACATTCGTGAGTATTTTATAGTTCCTAAGCACTGTACTAAATTTAATCTAAATCGTTTGACTAGATCATATAACTCCCATAGGACCAATAGGTCCAAAAACACGTTTTTTATACAAAATTCGATGTGTTTTGTTTGTTTGTAAAGATATTTGAAATAAGTTTGGCATTCATATCTTTTTTAAGGTATTTAAGCACTGTGTCAAATTTTATTGAAATCGGTGGACTATATCATATAGCTTCCATAGGAACGATTGGTAAAAAAAAAAATTTTTGCTTAAAAATTCTTCTGTTTTTGGTTTTTTGTGAAGAAATCGGACTTTATTACAAGCCCGACTTTACGTACGCCATTTTTTATGTTTTAAAATGCCATGTCAAATGTTTGAACGTGAATCCAAGTTGCTCATCCAAAAATTATCTTACTGACACAAGTTGGATATGCAAATATGGGTTTTCGAGGTCGCTAATCTCAAATCTGGGCTTCGAACTATGATTTTTTTTAGCTTAGCTTATATTCGAAATTTTTCAATTTTAAAAACTTGATAATTTGACAGAAAATGATCCATATAATGATCCATAAATCGTATAAAAAGAGATATTCCTTGCTTTTCCCGAAGGATGATGATTTGGTCACAATAGATTCGATTTTTCTAATAAGTGCTCTTCTAGGTTCTATGGTTTCAGTTATATGTTTGATTTATTATTGCTTGTTGCAGGGGTCTTCTGTTTTAAAGTACAAGTGAAAATAGAGCTTAATGTCGGCTTGCACTGAGCTTTTATAAGCTTATGTTACTTTAACAGTTTCTGTATTTTATGTTAACATTATGTTGCGGTGTCTTAACAGAAAATTGTAGGTTGATTAACATTTATGTTGAGCTTAGTACATATTTATGTTTAGACTTAAGCTGCTATGAAATAAATCATTTTATTTTTTTCATATTTTATTTACAATTTGTCCTATTCAGGTGCTATAAATAGAGATAAGTAGTAGCAGAAGGGCCTCAAAGTTTATGACAACATGCGTATACTTGATTATTCAAAGAAAATGTTATGATAGTACATTAAGCTGTTCAGTAGGGGCTTAAAGGACCCCAGCAGCTTTCTTGCAATGAGTGCTATAAATATTTGTAGCTAAACTTTTCACATCTTTTCAATTATTAGCCGTAATATGTAAAGTTAAAGAATATATTGAATCAGTTGGGAATATGTGGAGCTTGCTCAAAAATAGACTAAAAAAATATTTTACATTTTACCTAATAATAAACTGATTTTAGATATTATACATAAGTTTGTATGAGTTCATAGAAAATGGTTTATATGCTCGTTATGTGAAAGAAAAATACTGTTAAGTGCTTAAAAATGTTGTAGAAATAGAAAAAAACATTTGTTAGCAACAGTTGAACATGAGCCAAGAATTTCGTATAATATTTTGATATTGATTTTGCATTTATTTAAACAACAATTGTAATAAATCAGTTTGGGCTTAATAAATTTTTAGCATTCTCGCTTTTATTTGGAGTGCCATTTTGTGGTTATAGAACGGGGCAGTATTGAAATTTATTAAATGTAAAATATAGCACGAATTGATTTAAATATTTATTTGAGCACATAGTTTTTGGAAGCTTTGTTTTGGAGTGCAATAAAGTAATGTAATATGGTTGGTTGTATATAAAGTTGCATTACATAAATGCAACTTTCAATGGTCGAGGTTTGTTAAAAGGGGTAAAATGGCACAAATAGCAATAGTATTAAAAAACAAGTGATTTATGGAAAATTTAAATCAAAAATTGTTGCAGTTTTCAGAGTAGGACTTAAGATGCTTAATATGAGTAAATTATCTTGATCATTATACAAGTGATATGTATTTCTGACTCTTTTCTAAGGCAAAGGGCTTCTTTTAACTCCTATTCACAGTTCACTACCAATTAGGCCAGATGGTAAATTTTTGGCACAAATTCAAAAAATTAATTTACAGGGTTGAAGTTTGAAATAGTTGATTTTAATGACATATATAGGAGCTGCTATAGTTTGGGGACTGATCTAACCATGCCACTGACTATATAAGATGAATTTTAGCTGGTAGTGATTTTTTTACTAATGCATTATTAATTACGTGATTATTAATGGACATTTTTATACCCTGTACCGTATGGTACCAAGGGTATATTAAGTTTGTGCAAGCCGAAAATGTATGTAACATATAGAAGCAGACGTCGGAGACACCCCAAAGTTACCTAACATATGATCAGGGTGAATAGAGAAGTCGATATACCCATGTCCGTCTGTCCGTCCGTCCGTCTGTCCGTGTGAACGCCTAGATCTCAGAGATGGTAAGAGCTAGAGTTACCAAACTTTCACATTAGATCCCATATTATTCCATAGGAGGCAAGTTTATTTTATTTTTTTGATATCGGGGATAAATTATATAGCTCCCATGTGGGTGTTTGAGACGACCTCGACAAAAAAAAGCGTTTTAGATGAATAATTCGTTTGTTTATGAAGGTATCGTAACCAAATTTGGTATTCGAATGTTTTTTATAGTTCCCAATCACTGTACCAAATTTGATCGAAATCGGTTGACTATATCATATAGCTCCCATAGGACCGATCAACCAAAATAACTTTTTTAAATAAAAATTCGCTTTATTTCGTTTTTTAATAAAGATATCCTAACCAGATTTGGCGTTTGGAAATTTTTTAGACCACTTAAGCAATGTGCAAATTTGAACAAAATCGGTTGACTATATCATATAGCTCCCATAGGTCCGATCTTCCAAAAAAATCGATTTTTGAACAAAATTTGTTGTGTTTCGTTTGTTTGTAAGATATTGGGACCAAATTTGACATTCGTGAGTTTTATAGTTCCTAAGCACTGTACCAAATTTAATCCAAATCGTTTGACTAGATCATATAGCTCCCATAGGACCAATCGGTCCAAAAAACACGTTTTTTATACAAAATTTGATGTGTTTTGTTTGTTTGTAAAGATATTTGAAATAAATTTGGCATTCATATCTTTTTTAAGGTATTTAGGCACTGTGTCAAATTTTATTGAAATCGGTTGACTATATCATATAGCTCCCATAGGAACGATCGGTCAAAAAAAAATGTTTGCTTAAAAATTCTTCTGTTTTGGTTTTTTGTGAAGAAATCGGACTTTATTACAAGCTAGTGGTACAGGGTATCCTAAAGTCGTCCGCGCCCGACTTTACGTCCGCCATTTTTTTTTATGATTTACGTACAATTCGAAAAATTCGCATAAATCTTTATAATTGTTTTGATAGGTTAGGTTAGGTTGTGTAGGCAGCTCAGATAGTGGCTGAGATTAGTAATAATTCAAAGAATCTCGATCAAAAAAACTAAGATTTTCATTCGATTGATTCGTTAACACCTTTTATGGGATTTGGCTTAACTTTGAAGACCCTCACATTTTACTCTTTCTTATGAATTTTAGCGGGAGAAATACATATCTGGCGGGTGAGTGACATTGAAAAGTTCAAAGGTTGCATAGGCAGCTCACATAGTGACTGAGATCACCCAGAGACCATGAGGTCCATTGCATTGCCTAATTAAAGAAAGGGAGGATAGAGATTGAAGAAATGGAGAAATCGTGGGGGAGGATCAATAACAGTAGGATATCCCTAATCGCCTAAGTCTATCAGGTTGCAGAACCATTTTGAGGATTCGACGAAAGCAGCCAGATCCGCTATGGACACATAGGTTAGACTACCTAGATCTCAAAGAGTGGTTACCCAGAATCTGGGTTCGTCTTTTGAGAAGCGCTAGGCTGTCGCATAACAGGTGTAGGATGATTTATGTCTCTTTCTCATTTCCGCAGCTGTGGTAGAAATCGTGATGGGGAACGTGCAACCTTTCAGCCATATTACCTATTGTGCAGTGTCCCATTACAACGCTTTTACCACCATCCTAATAATGTTTTTACGAAAGCGCAGGAGTTCAGATGTTCGCTTTGGATCGTAACTCGGCTAGAGTGCTCGGGAGATGCAACAACCGAAGACCATGTCCCATTTTCTTTTCGCTAGAGCCCTAGCCGACTCCCTGATTTGCTATACGAAGTTCTTTAATAGTCTTTTTATGACCGTAACCGCAAGGTTAGCTGCCATCGTTGACTCTTTCCTGGCGCACTCGTCCGCCGCCCTGTTAACATGGACACCTGAGTGACCTGGAACCCAGCAGAGGGTTATTGAGTGGTAATTGATACGGTTGAGCGCTTGCTTCGAGTTACGGATTAGTTTACTCCTTATGGTGTGCGATGACAGAGCACCTAGACTTCCGTCTAGACTTCCGTCTAAGTGCCTATACGTCTAGCCGCTTTCCAGACTGCGTATATCTTCGCTTGAAAAACGCTACATCAGTCGGGATGGCGGTATGAAAGCTTCGGCGAAACTCTTCAGAGAAGTTGCTTGCTTCTGTTCCCTCATCCATCTTCGAACCATTTGTATAGATCGTCACTTGTTCCGTTTTAAGGGGGTTCTTTGCATTCAATCTTCCGTCTCCTGGAAAACTGCGACAAAGTTGACGTTCCATTTCTGAACCGTGGAGTAGTAATCACTATCGCCTGTCGGCACAGGTACGCCTAACTCAAGTATGATAGTGCTATGACCACAAGTTGATGGCGAGAGAAGATTTAACACCCGTGAGAAGATTCAACGCCCGGAGTCTCACTGCGCTTCTAGACACCGCCGACTGCAGAAAAGTTCCCAAGTATAATTGTTACTTATTTTGAAAGTTAACATTATAATTAAGTGCCTTAACAACGCATAGATGGGTAATTTATTTAGACCAAATCCCTATGATGCAGTATGACGATTTTAAATGGAGGTAATCTTACTGACGTCCAATCGTCTTAGCAAAACTTTGCCGATTAAGTCGCTTCAAAGGTCGGGCAGGGAGTGGTCATCTTGCGAGCACACTGCGGTGTCTTTTCAAGTGTATGCAGTTTGAGGTCTTTATGGATTCTGGAACCACATACGCACCAGGGACAGTTGGTTATCTGGTATAGTACCCGATTCTACAATACCTGTATATGTTTTAAATTGGATTTGGCAGCAATCCCATAAATCTGCACTCCATAAAGTTTCTTAAACTTAGCGTTTGTCCTCAAAGCTGCAGCATTTGTACCATGTCCTTCAAAGAACTTCTTTAAAAATTGAAAACATTTCCTACAACTTTTAACAACTTAAGCCTTAAAGGAATTTTCCAGCAAGTGCACAAACAGTTTTGTTCTAATTTCCCACTCTCCCCATTAATTAAGGCATGCACAAATACATATGCAACTTTATATGTATATAAATATTTGCATGCATTTGTGAGCATGCACACACACATATATACAAGTGACTTGGCCTAAATCAATAAACCTGCATATACATAATTACATTTGCAAATAATACTATTTACGAAATGCATACAAGAAAATTTGTTTTTGTTTTGCGAGAGCGCTCACCCATACATCTACACCTACAGCTACACCTATGTACATGTGTGTTGGTGTGTGTGTGCTGCCATTGTATTGCGTATGGCGTACAAAAGCAAGTGGCAAACATTGGCCCCAAAAACGAATGAATGTGTTGCATACTTTTGCGGGCAAGCGTTGTGCTCTTGACTTGGATTTCAAGTGCATGCAGATGCGGCAGCAGCAGCAGCAGCAGCAGTCGAAATGCGTTCGCCATTGTTGCTCCATTGTTGTTGCTTGGAGCTCCCTCTTTATATATTGTATATATGTATTACTTTTTTTTTCTACTCATACTCAATTCTTTTTTTGTTGGTATGGAACAATGCCGCAGACTGCACATGACAGCATTTCATGTTGTTGTCCTTGTTAGTGTTTTGTTGCTTTTGTGTTTTGCATACATTTTACTGCTGTTTTGCATTTGGTGCTCATTGTTGTTGTGGTTGTTGTTGTTTGTTTACGGTTAGATGCCGCCTCAGGCAATTGAACGTTACATGACAGCACTACAAACAAGTCCACATAAATATGTATATATATAGTATGTATGTATGTACGTATTAGAAACGTTGGTGATAATCACCGCTAATGCAAAATGGCACAAATGTTGTTAGTGTATGTGTGTGTGTGTTTGTGTGTGCATAATTTAAGAAGAGAGCGCCTTGGCTAAGATGATGAAAAAAGACGGCTTATCAACACCTCTAATCAAGACACCGCCAGCGATTTGACTTGCAGCAGACCGAAATGAAGCATAAAGCCTGGCAAGCAAATAAATAAGCTGCTGAGGCAACAACAACAACAATAACCATAAGAACAACAACACCAAGATTCCTAACAACAACATCAGTTACTACACAACAAGCAAATAAGCAGCATAAATATATTTATAGAGAAAAAAAAAAAACAGAAACAGCAAGTCAAAGAACACGAAGAGAGCAATCTTGGAGTGGGATGCAGCGACACTTTGATGCTCTTTTTATGAGAACAACAATAGGAGGGTTAATGAACCCTTAACTCATTTTATTTCAAAGTGTTTTTTTGGATCCCTTCTGTTCCAACTAGGAGCTTAATTTAGGACAATAGCTGAAATGAGTTTTCCAATAATTAAATTTGTTTCAGAGCCTTACTTATAAGCTCCCCGAAATTCAAAAAGAACACCTATTTTTATTTAAAAATATTAAGTTTTAAGTTATTTAAAAAGCATTTGAGACTCGAATAATATTTTTTGCGTTAATTTATTACGAATGAACTAAAAACTTATTCTAAGTACTCAAAGGAAAGGTTGAAACTTCAAATAGCATTAAAAATCTAATTTATACTGCGTAATTCAAATAAGAACACTTTCTGGTGGGGATCAAAAAATGAATGTTTCGTAAAAAAAAAACACTAAATTAACGGCGAGTCCAGCCTTCCGACTTATTTATATCTTGGAAAATTCGTGTTGACATCGAAAGAACTACGTTCTGAAATTCTGAATGTGAGATTTGAGACCCTTCTTCGGTAAATGTCCTGCGTAGCTCATGTACCATCTAAAATATGTGTCCGCCAGCGTAGACGTGACGTGATAAGTTTCCCCACATGTTCCCAATAGTGTTGTAGTCCGGATATCGATGATTTTGCTCGGGAACCAACCACGAGTAACCTTTGAGACGTGGATCGGAGCAATTTCTTGCAGAACGATTTTGTACGCCTTTTCGAGATCCTTTACTTCAGTGAGCGATTCAGGAAATGATAATGATGTTGATTTTGTACGCCTAAAAATTACTCAAATATTAATAATTGAAAATGTATACACCTCTTTTTACACGGTCGATACATTCCCGATAAAAACGAGTGAAAAATAAGAAGGCAATCGTTAATTTGTTATGAACATAAATTTTATTAGTTTATTTTTTGGGTTCTTTCACAAAAGAGAGTAGACACTGCGATCTGATGATCTATTGTAAATTAGAAAGAGGAATTCGCTAGCTACATTTCTAAAAGATTATGTTGATAAAAATATTTATATGTAATCCTATAGTTCCACGGGAGAGCAAAGGGCTGCAACGAGGTTTCTCCATTTCCCTCTGTCATGCATCAGCATCTTTTGGCGGGTCTGAATACGTCAGCTTCCAGGTACCTCCTTAAGGTCAAGGCTGATCTGCTTCTGAGACGGCTGACTTAAGGGTTCCAGTCGATGGCGCAGCGGGTGATGTCGATTTGGTCTCTTCTTAGAATCTGCCCAAGCTAGCCCCATTTCATTTTCATGATTTTAGGGCGAATCAGGTCAGCATTCTCAAGATTGTTCGGAGATTGATAAAAATGTTTTTTTTTCAAAATTTTATAATGCTGCTGAGATGCTGCTCTAAGCGAAACAACGTGGCGTGATTAATTCCGTCGCTTCAAAGACGGAGATTTCGATGTTGCCGACTGTCCACATGAAGAAAGGCCCGAAACCTTGATGATGAGGATTCGTGCTAAACGCAAGATCAGCTTACTTCAGCATTAGGAGTTACCCGCCAAGCCATTTCTATATGATTTGATGCCAAGGGACGTTGAGTTTGAACAACTTGAGGTGAACAATTGCTCCAGCGATAAAGCAGGAAGCGTTTCCTTCATTAAAGCAACTCAAAGAGGAAAAATGTAGGGGTCATGTTTCCACGTCTCCATCTAGGGGTCATGTCTGCTCGTCCAAAATGCGAGCAATGGCACGAAAAAGTAATCATGTTTCCAAGTCTATTAAAACTTACTTTGGAATGTTCAAATGGAAAGTCCTATTTTTATTTTTTTTTTATTCAATCGAAAATTCTTTCGTAGCTACCTTTGTGTCAGATGTTATATTGCCTTCTTTATGAAACTTTTTTTTCGGTGGTTCGATCTCGTATTTCATTCAGAATATTCAAACTGCAATGATCTTATGCTTTCGATTGTTTCGTGAACACCTTTTATGAAATTTGGCTTTAACTTTGAAGACCATAAAAATATATTGCTTCTTATGTTTGTTCGCGGGGGCGATACCTTATGGGTGAGTGACATTGAAAAGTGCGACGGTCAAAGATTAGGTTAGGTTAGGTTGTATAGGATAGTATTATTACCCACAGACCATGAAGTCCATAGTATTAATTAAAAGAAGGAAAGGAAAAGAATTAAAGAAAGAGTGGGATTGTGGAGGAAGATCAAACAGACATTCCTAATCGCCTAAGCCTCTCATGTTGCAGAACCATTTCCGTCGAATCCGCGAAAGTCGAGGCTAGTAAACATTCCTAATTTCCTAAGTCTCTCGCCTTCTTAAATCATTTTGAGGATTACACAAAAGTAGTCAGTTCCACTATGGGCACATTCGCCAAACCACCCACATCGTACGTTCCCCGAATTTAAGATACGACGTTCTCAAGGGTCTTATTCCATCTATTTTCTTCGTCTAAAAACACGGTTTATTTTAATATTCTAAGATGCAAACTCTTCTCAATTGATAGTAATCATTTGTAAGAATGGTTTAAAAATCTACATTCTACATTATTCTCGAATTAAATCTATGACAAAAGTTTGCTGACAACTCCCAATTATTTTAAAGCTCCAAACAAAGTCAAAATACTCCCTGTGAGGGCATCAAAAGTGCGCAAAAATAAAATAATTCCACAACAACGGCGGGCAGGAAAGCAAATAAGCAGGCTGCAAACTTCAAGAAAATCAACGACTTGTTGGCAAGGCGTTAACTTGTTTTTTTTTCGTTTCGTTTCATTTTTTTTATGATTCGCTTCAACTCCAGGACATACGGCAAGTTCTGGCGTGCTCTCTGCGCCTTGGGCGGACACACAGACGATTATACGACGTTTATATACATATAGAGGGAGCTGGAGCTCTGACTGTGGCTGCGAGCAATCTTTGAATACTGCCTGGCAGCACCTTCAAGTTAAAAAGTCTGCAGCGAAAATTCTAATAAATGTAAAAGAAATTGTATGAGGTTATGCTTCGCCTCGACACTGGCGCAAAAGTAAAGGAATTCTTATACAAGCCCAGCCAAACCAATGGAAAATGAAAACTAAACGAGTTTCCGGCGAAGTCCCCGCGCCGGAGCAAATTGGCAACGCACTGCGAGTTCTGTGCGGCGGGGTGTTAAAATATGTCTGTCAAGGATGTCTGTAGCCGACAAAAATTGCTGAGCAAATGGATATCGTTTTAAATTTTTTAAATTACATTCAACGCGTTGAGTTGTGGGTAGGTTGTTAAATGGAGGGGAGTGTCAGGTGGCAGGTGGCAGCTACCAATTTAAACAACTTGAATTAAGTTTTGACATGTAGATTGCGTATACGCAGCATGTGCATGGGGCAGGCTTTGCATGCCACTTGACTAACTTTACATAATGGCTGCTGATTAGTGCGTACTGACCTAAGCCCCTTGGTTAGTAGTAAACAACAACAACAAGGAGAGAGAGTGGGCGAGTAGGAGAGAGAGTGATAAAGAGAGCGCAAAGCAAAGGGTCTGCTAACCACACAGACCAAAGTTAATAGCAACCAAAATGTTGGGTGGCAACAATGTGCAAATGATGCATGCACGCACACATAGAGACACATACGCATACACATACAGACACAAAGTAGGCCTCAAAATATATAATGACCAGTACATATAGACATATATATGTGTGTATATGCTGCACATGCTGCATGTATTTGCATATGCAACTACATAATGGCAAATTGTTCGTGTGCATGTGTATCTGTATGCGTGTGCGTAGTTTACGCAAATGCATGTCTCTGTGTGTGTGTGTACGCACATGAGCCCGGCCGTACGAATCAATAATGATGACCTGAATACGGCATGCGGCAGATTAACTGCATACTACGCCCCAAAATATGGCAATGGCGGCCATTGCAGCTGCGCTTATTATGCTGCGCCAATGGCCGCCATTTTGTAACGAAAAAGCCGTTAGCTGTTGTGTTTCAATTTGCCGCTGCTGCAGAAGTCCTAACCAGGCTTTCATTTTCCATATCGCCGGCACTTGGTGAGTTTTGTTGCACTATTTGGCGCCTGATTGTACAAAGAGGAAGGAAGTAGCAGTCAAAAAAAAAGATGGCCGAAAAAAAAGTAGTAGTAATTGGTTACTCCTTAGGCTCTCTCAGTGATGTTAAGGCTGTCTGTTCCGGCCAGTTCATCAAGCACCTGTGCGTTTTACTACAAAGGAACTTACATACTCTCAGCTACGTGCGTGTGTGTGCAGTTATGTGTTTGCTTTGTATGTGCCGAGTGTGTGGCATATTTATAGGCGTACTTATATACTACATGTACATACAGTGCGTGTATGTATGTGTGTGTGTGCTCAGCTGCTGCTGCTGCTGCTTCATTGTGGGTCATTCCCGTGCAACGTTTTTATGCATTTTTTTCTGCCAGCTCTCATGACGGCCACAGCAGCTCCAAACCTACCTCAGCAGCTCCAGAACCAGAATCAAACCCAGGCCCATTTCCATTTGCATTTGGTCAGTGTGCACATGAAATCCGATTTTCTGTTGCACACACACATAACGCACACTCATACACACACACACACACTCATGCAGCCTGTCTGCTCGAATTTCTTTCATGTTTAAATGTGTGTGTTCGACGCATGCATTGCGTACACGTCGTGTGGCCCACTGAGGGACGCGCGCGTCTGTCTGCTTTCATTACTCATACAAATACACTCGCACACAAACACATACTCACACACTCACACACACACACACAGCATATGTATCTTTTTATGTGCTTATATGGCACACATGTAACGGCTGAACACAACAAAAAAAAAATAAATAAAAGGTAGCAAACACAAAAATCGTAAACGAAAAAATAAAAATTGTAAAATATATATTTTTATTTATAGACCAGACCAGGGCTACACACTTTATCAGCTTAGCTGAAGTCTATGCAGCACATAAATTGATTAAACTGGGTCAATAGCAATTTTATTTGGAAAATGAAAGAAATTATTTGATTTCATTTATAAAGTTTAATGAATTAGTTTCGTTGAGAGATAAAAATTACGTATACGTATATTGATAAATGTATTTTAGATGTGGGCGAAGTAATATTTTCTATAATTAATGTAGTGTTTTTTTCAATAGATCTGTCAGAATCGTGAATACTAAGAATGAAATTTGAAAATAGTTCTAAAGTGTTATACTATTGTTAATTCAAAGAGATAGAAGAGATAGATTAGATTGGCGTGATGTTTAAATTAAAAACTTTAGAAAATGACTAAAAAAGTTTAAGCTAAACAATAATGTTTCTAATATTAGTTTTGCTTAAACTGATAATTAAAATTACGAGTTGGATGTTAAGACCTTTTCAGCTGACAAACGAATATTTTTTTTAAAGTTATGAATTAAAATTGTAGCTTTATTGTCGTTGTGTAGTAAATTATTAAATAAAAGTACATAGAAAGTTCTTAAATTAAAACCAAATGGTTTCAAGGGTTCCAGAGGTTCCCTCTTCTAATTTCTGAAATGTTCTAACTTATAGAAGTATTTTTCCAATGAAAAAAGAATATGAAAATCAAAATTTTTGCGAAAATCTTCTTTTTGGGCTCTTTTTAACTATTCTATATCTCGAGAACAAAACTTTGTATCGACATAAAAGACGATTAAATCGAAAGATTTCGATCTTTGCAGTGATATATACAGATTAAGTAAAAAATATTGAAGTTACAAGGTGAAATAAAGGGATTTTTGACTATTTTGCAAAATTACAAATTTTCAGGTTGCTAAGCTTACTAATTTTTTACAAATAACACTGTCCTACAAAATTGAAAAAAATCAAAGAACTTTTCAAGTGACCTAGTGTACGTTGTAGGTCTTGACGAGTAGATCACGATAGTGTTTTTAAAAATTGTCTAACACCCCCAAAATCGCAAGTTATCGCTTAAAAAACGTTTTTCGGGTACTGCGATCACTCCCACTATCACAACGTCGCCATTTTTCAACCGATTTTCGACGGCGATTTGCTTTACGGCTTTGGAAAGAAGAAGATTCAAGCTTTAAGGTGATATACACTTATTTATACTTTATACAAAGCAACTACGAGATTTTTTAAAAGTTATCTAATATTTACACTTTTTTTATTCGATTTTCACACTTTGAAGTCATTTTCATATAACATTTTGTTAAAACATCTTTACTTTTTTACATTTAATCTTAAAGAAATATTAATTCCGAGTAAGAAAAGTTATGGTTTATTAAAATCGGTAGATAAATGTTTAAGTTACGACGCTTAATGTAAACAAGGAAATTAAAATTCCATCGACAAAAAAAAAAGTTTTAGATGGATAATTCGTTTGTTCATAAAGATATCGTAACCAAATTTGGAATAATGCTTAAGAACAATAAAAAAACTTACAAGTACCAAATTTGGTCGCAATATTTTAAAAAAACAAACGAAATACAACAAATTTTGTTAAAAAATCGATTTTTTGACCGATCGTTTCTATGGGAGCTATTGAAATCTGGATTTTTAAGGCCCTTTTATGTAATAATTTTAAGTATTAAGATGTTTGCAAAAAATTCGGAACCATATTGGAGGCTCACCAAGTGATTTCCCAGGTTACCCAATATTTTTTTTAGGTACAATATAACTGATCTTTCCTATTTGCACAATCTTTGTTGTTTTTTAAGGTATTGAGTTAAAAAGCAAAGGAAATTTCGTAAAAATTCCAATGCAGTCTTTCGAAATATTTTCTCTACTTTAGCTCAAAATAATTTGATGGCTAACTTTTACTAATTTTAAACGCGATATTAGATCTCTCAGAATCATGAAGACTAAGAATGAAAATTAATACTGGATATTTAGCCCAAAAATGTCAACATTTCAACACCTTACTCGAGCTAGATACTAAATAAAATTTATTTGCATATCTTTTTCTATAGAAGCTAAAGTCATCAGAGCCATATAAGTTAATATACTCTCAGTGAGGGTAAGGATATAAAAAACATAAAGCTTATTGTCAAGCACTGTACTCAATGCGTTTTGAGTTAGGTTTTGAGATATTAAAGCTTATTCATCAAAGCTTGGAGAAGCTTTGAGATATTTTAAGAGTTAAAATGCTTGGATAGGGTTAGCATTATGACTAGACTTACTTTCGGTCTAAATCTGTATGCTAAAGTGAAAAGAACAAAAAATAAATGAAGATACTTTTATTAAACCGAATAATTAATGAAAAGTTAATTTATATGCACCAAATCCTTTTTTTTCAGGAATGACACCTCAGCCAACTGCAATAATTTTTTAATCTTTTCCTAAACCAAGTAAAATATAAACTAAAATGACGGGATTGGAACGGGTTGATTTTTCAGTAAATGATCATACCATAAATTTAATAACTTTAATAATATCTAAGCTTCTTATCTCCATGAAGCTGCCATCTTGGAGTAAGTTAAAAATTCGTAGGTCCTAGGGGATAAATTAGGCGTTAAAATACGATTTTACAAAGGGTTACAGTTTTAAATAAGGAAAAGTTCCACATTTCTGTTTTTGAAAGAATAAAATACGATTTTACAAGTGTTACAATTTTCTTTTTTTAAAAAAGGAAAAAGTTCCAATCTGGCCAATGAAGACAATTATTGAATTGGACAAATACTTCAGGACCCAGTCAAATTTTTATTTTCACTTTTAACAGTATACGGGAATTAAGACAAGCTCACGTTCTGGCAAAAATATTGCTCAAGTTTTTGAAAAAAGTGTTTCATTTTGTGAGTCAGGAAACTTTTTGTCTTTGTTTTAATTTAATTATTAAAAAGGTTAGGTAAGGTTGTATAGGCAACCCAGATAGTGACTGCGATCACCCAGGAAGCATGGGCCCATTTTGTTGCCTAATTAAAAGAAGGGAAGAAAGAATTTAAGAAAGGGAGAAATTGTAGAGATGGACCAAAAACTGTAGGACGTCCCTAATCGCCTAAGTCTCTCAAGTTGCAGAACCATTTTGAGGATTTGACGAAAGCAGTCTGATCCGCTATGGGCACCTTAGCTACACTACCCAGATCTTTAAAGAATGGTTCGCCCAGAAACTGAGTTCGTCTTCTAGGAAGCGACGGTCAGTCGCTTAGCAGGTGTTGGATGCCTTCTGTCTCTCTCGTGATGGGGAACGTGCAACCTCTCTACCCTGTGCCCCGTTACAACGCCTACAAACATCCTAGTCCAGTTTTTTGGAAGAGAAGGAATTCAGACGCTCGCTTTGGATCACATCTCGGCCAGAGTGCTCGGGAGACGCGACAACCGGACAACATGTCCCATTCTCTTTCCGCCAGAGCTCTAGCCGTCTTCCTGATTTGCGATCCGTCGTCCTGTAATGGTCTTTTTATGTCCGTAACCGCAAGGCTAGCTGCCAGCTCTGAGCTATTCTTGGCGCACTCGTCCTTTTTTTTTTTTTTTTTGTGAATTGTAATTCTTCATGCGACGGTGGGGTGAACTCAGTGATTTTATATTTCTTAGTGAACAACATCAGTTTTGTTTTTTGAGGATTAGCCCCACGACCGTTCTGTTGTGCCCATCTAAGGGTGACGCCAAAAGCTGACTTCATTAGCTTACTGATAGTGGGTAGGAATTAACCCGTTACCATGAAAACCACCTCGTCTGCATAAGCCGTCACTGTACATCCTCTTTGCTCAAGTTTGAGAAGAAGGTCGTTAAGGACTAGGTCTGTGCTGACTACGAAGGGTATACACTAGTCATTACATTACGAGATTAACCCCGCCACTTGTGTCCTTTGAGCCAACAAACGATTGTTAAGCATTTTTGAAGCAATTGTCTTGCAGTGTAGCAGAGGGACAGCAGTTTCAGCTCAGGGTAAGCTCATCTGCTGCTGATCCTTTAGCCAACAATAGAAGCATAAATCCTTAAACTAATGACTTTATTTGACTTGCTACTTGTTTGGGTCGCTCCGTTTGGGAGAAACATTTTGGAAAGTGCATCAGTCAGCCCTGAAGTTTGTTTCTATTTTTTGGTTTTATTGTGGTTCGTGTTTGCTCACAAATATCATCATGAGAGTTTTATTTTATTTATGCTTTTCATTTTTTTTGTTGCTCCTTGTTATTGATTGTTGTTGTTGTTGGTTGAATTTTATTTATTGTGCACTACTACATCAATGTATGCAGCCATATATATATATGAGTGTGAGTGTGCATGTGAGAGTATCTGTGTGTGTGTGTCATGTGCGTTTTCCGTCGTGTGTATTTTGCATTTACGCCTGTTCCAATTTATTTACACTTTGTATGTGTGCGTTCATTTATTTGTTATGTGCATATGTATATAGACGTATATATGTATATATGTGTATATGATATTTATATGTAGCGTATACTCAACAAATTGTTGTTGTCGTTGTTGTTGTTGTTTGCATTCGACATTTTTATTGGGCGTTGGCCGCTTTTATCGATTGATTTTCAAGTGTGTCCTGTCCTCTTCAATACAATTGCAATACTCATGTATAATTTCTTTTTTCGTCCTTTTATTAATTGTTTATTGGTTCGTCCTTTGTGCAGTGTAATTAAAATTATACACGGCTAAATAATTAAAGCATACAATTACTTGTTAATTAAGTTGTTTGCGCGTTACTTGAAGGATATGCCGATCGAAAATATATTCCTATGGGAAGGCCATAAAGGAAGTGCTTCAGTGTGTCCCAAACAAAATTTTGCATTTAGCTGCCTCAGTTGGCCCCCCAAGCTCTACACAAATACTAATACTAAGTGGGCAAGTCAAAAGAATTGAAAGACGCATTGAGAGCCTGGCATAAAACTGTTGGCCAGGCTTATCTAAAATTACACTCAAGCAGCCTCAGCAAATAGGCCAAAAAGAGATAACAAATGAATGGGCATAGAGCGAAAGGGAGAGAGAAAAAGAGCATCAAAGATAGGCAAACAGCATAATGGCCAACATGTGAAGGCACGCAGCAAGATTAGAAAATATTAAGGTCAACAGGTTAGTGTGTCCCCAAAGGACTCGATGCTCCACTACTCTCTACTCTGTATCCTGCACTCTCTGCCTATACTCAACTCCTCATTTCGTCTCACATTCGCTTTTGGCTGCAAAAACAGTTTCAAATTTCACAACGCAGCCTTTTCAAAACGGGTTTTTGGGGTGCCAACACTTTTGAAAGCAACACGACCGAACATTGCCTCCATCCATACGCATATGGATGGTTGGATCTCTATGAATGTGTCTCTAAATGTGTGGTTTATGCGTGAAAGAGATTGTGAGTTGAGATGTGAGTGTAAACAATTAAACCCAATTTAATACGACTGTTTAAAAATTACAATTTTTATTCATTTTGGAATTGAATTTGTGTAATTCAGATAATATATAGCTTAAGGAGCTGAATGGAATTATATTTTATTGTGATAATACGCATTAGCCCAATACCTTTACCGCCCATGTACACATTGCGTATGAGTAATTTTTTCAAAATATATAAGTTTTGATAGCATATCGTAATAGACTTAAAAAAATTTGTTACAATTATCTAAAAATAAAAATAAAAAATTGGCTCAAAAAAAGGCTAAACTGAACTGCTTCCAAAAACAATAGTTTTTCGTTGTTTTAGTATTTAAATATTTTTATTATATTAAATTACTAACATCAACATCTGCAGAATCTTTATCACTTAAATATTTTGAATATTTTTAATTTGAACTTAGTTTTAAATATTTCTGTGCTACATCAGCTCGTATCTTAGAAATTAAAAAAAAATTAAAACTAGTTAAAAAATTTGAAACTTTATTTAATAATGTTAAGTAAATTTAAAAACTAACTTAACTTATTACTATGCACTGGCTGCAAAGGCCTTCGGCACAAAATTTGAAATATATTTGGTATTCTCAACAATGTTCTAATTAGAGGTGGAGAACTATCGATAGTACTATCGGCACTATCGATGGTTGAGCACTATCGAGCTACCATCGATAGCAGCCAGACATTTACGATAGTGCCGACTGTGCTATCGATAGTTCTCCGATAGTTTTCACATCACCAAAAAGTACAATTTGCGAGTTTATTTGTGGCTTCTGCTTAAAAAAATATTTGTAGAAAAATTGATTGATTATCAATAAAAAGAAATGGATCGCTTTATTTTTTTTATTTGCAATCTGTCATATAAGACAATCAGCAAATTTTATGAGTAAAAACAAACAAATGACAGGATAGATTGTGCTCCATTGAGTCCAATCAAAAGAATATACAACATAACTACAGTATGAACCCGGTAACCGCAACTAATAGAAATCTAGGTAATTTCACTTACTGAGAAGGTTGCAACCACTGAGGAAAATATATAACTCGTCTCACGAAGCTCTTTCAGAAATAGGAAAAAAGGTTATATTTCTTAGTGTTGCGAAAATCGAGGTATTGCGTGTATCGAGGATTGCGATTACCGAGTTCATACTGTAGTTATGAAGTCAAAATGACTATGTGTCGAATTTAAGGTAAACGTCGGGACTGCCTCACACTCAGTGTGTCGAGTTCTGAAAGTCGGGCATGCGATTGCAGCAGCATTAACTGCGGAAATACTTAAAATTTGCATGATCATCTGAATCGCATTGACAAGCGGCAGTGGTAGATCGTCGATGCATTCTGTAGCTTCGCCTAATTGTTTCGGAGAGTAGCGAACCAGGCTCAAGAAAGAAAATGTGAACATTCTTTAATTCTTGAACCAAAACTTTTAGATCAAAAACATTAATATCGTATATGAATTTTCTTGTGTAAAAATTAATCAAACTTTAAATTAAAACCCAAATATTTATATAATTGTGGACGGGACGATCGTCGACTATCGATAGTACTATCATCAACTATCGATGGTTGTGAAATTATTATCGCTGACTATCGATGGCGCCGACTATCGATAGTTGTCCACCTCTAGTTCTAATTATTTCCGTAGCAACCGAAAATGCATTTCAGAAATTTTTTTTTTTTTGAAATCCAGATATTTCGAAAAATTTAAAAATATTTTGATACATTTTTTTAATTATTATATTATATTTGGAACTTATGAATATCAAATATTTTTAAATTTTTAGCACATTTTTATGAATTTTAATTTAAGCGTAAAAAAAAAAAATAATATCATGAACTTTGCATTGTTTGTTCGTTCCAATTCCGATTATATTGAAAATGTTCAATTCAATTTTGAGAGCTAATTTTTCACTCGAACTCCGGTTTCAATTTCAACTAAGCAAAGAAATGTTCAAACTAATGCGCCTATTTTTATATTAAAGTATTTATGCGTAATTTTTTTACAATAGTCATAATATTGTTGATTTTTGACATGGTATAAAATCAAGAAATGTCTAAAAAGAGCTGAATATTGATATGAGAAAATTTAACTGCCATTATAATTTTACATGGCGTATACATAATTTTATTTTATATTTTCGTATTGCTCGTAAAATATAGTCGGAAATACTGGAATAAAGCTGAATATTGACATATTTGATACTGAGTAAATATTTTTGCGTAGAACTACATCCCAATCAAAATATTTTTCAAAGTATAGTAGTATAGTATCATTAGCTAGCTTTGCACCATTATACTTATGCCAATAAGTGCTTAAACCATTAGCGAATTATAAGCTGATTTATGAAAATTCATCAAAAATATGTGAAAAAAAACTTTTTTATATAATAGAGGCAGAGTAACATATATTATTTAAAATTTAAGGTTAGTTCGTATTTACACAATACTTTTGCAGCTTAAGTAAGCCTAAATTAAGAACACGTAGTTTTAAAAAAAATATTATGGCCATTTAAAATTTTGAAATAAGTTATTCTTATTCTATTATAATAAAGTTAGCGAGTTGTATCATCATCATCATCATCGTATGGCCATTACAACCCGTTCTCGGGTTACGGCCGACCTCGCGCCTTCTCCAATTAGAAATACCAAGCGAGGATAGGTTCTCCTCCACTTGATCTCTCCATCGGAGTCGTGGTCGTCTCCTCCGTCTTCCTTCGTCGGCTTTCGCTTCGAATACCTTTTTCGCTGGAGCATCATTATCCATACGTACGACATGGCCGAGCCAGCGCAGACGTTGTATTGTGATACGCTGGACAACATCCATGTCGTCGTAGAGCTCGTACAGCTCTTGGTTCATCCGTATGCGATAGCCTTCCTCCGTACGGGACCGAAGATTTTGCGTAGAATTTTCCTCTCAAACACCCCAAGAGCAGCTGCATCTGGCCGTGACACAACCTATGCTTCTGCGCCGTATAAGAGCATGGGCAAGATGAGCGTCTTGTAGAGTGTTACTTTTGTCGTTCGAGAGAGGTCTCTGCTGCACATCTGCTTACTGAGACCATAGTAACACCTGATGTTATTTTCAGTGTTAACGGCGGTGCCAAGGTACGTAAATTCCTTGACCACTTCAAAAGTATAGCGGTCCGCTACAACATGGGAGCCCAGACACCGAGCGTTTCTGTTCGTAGACAGCATATACTTCGCCTTGCCCTCGTGAACCGCTAGACCCCCTTTCGCTGACTCCTTTTCGATTGCGGAAAATGCAGCAGTAACATCTCGCTTACAACGCCCGATGATATCAATATCATCTTGTAAAAAATAGTGCCATTGCGATGTACACCGGCCTTCCGCAGTACCCCTTCAATCACGAAATTAAAGAGGTCGCATGATAGAGGATCGCCTTGTCTGAAACCTCGAACAGTATTGAAAGGTTCGGAGAGGTCTGTTCCTACCTTAGCAGAGCTGATGGTGCCGCTCAATATCATTCTGCAAAGACGAATCAGCTTTGCAGGAATACCGAACTCAGACATGGTGGTGTATAGGCGATCCCTTATCGGGCTATCGAACGCAGCTTTGTAATCGATAAAAAGATGATGAGTATCGATCGGTTTTTCGTAGCGAGCTGTATATAATATTATAATTCTCATGAATTTTCACTTGACACAAAATCAAGAAATGTTGGCAAGGAGCTGAATCTTGATGTATTGGGTAACCTTTACGGATACGTAATTTGATGTTAAGTTTTATAAATTAATATTGATCGTGGAATAAATTGAAGAAAGTTTGAACAGAGCTTAATATTGATATATTTAATAGTGATCATAATATTTTTTTTTAAGTCTTAATTTTATTATCCATTTAAAATTTTGAAAAAAATGCTGTATAGTATTATAATATAGTTGACGGAGTAATACGAGGGTGGATTGATAAGTTTCCGGCCTGACCAAGAGATGGCGCCACTAGGCCTACCTTGAGGTGGCGTTCTATAGTACCATCCTTAGATAGCTTGTAGCTATAGTTTCAGCCCGATCGCCATGTTAGTTTAGATTTGAGAGCACACTGAACAAGACGCCTCTGTGTTTTTCTTGAAAATGAAAAAAAAAATTGATTCGAAAAAACATTTCTACCGCCAATTTGACATGTATGATATAAGCGTAATCCAAGCGAATTTTTGCGTCGATTCATAACCGTTGACGAAACTTGGGTCCACCACTACACTCCTGAAACAAAAGAACAGTCTAAACAGTGGATTGAACCAGGGGAACCAACTCCAAAGAAGGCAAAAACAATTTTTTCAGCGAACAAGGTTATGGCTACTGTTTTTTGGGATGCAAGAGGTATTATATACATTGATTACCTTAAAAAGGGTAAAACTATCACTGGTCAATACTACGCAGACTTATTGCAACGTTTGAGCCACGAGGTGAAAATTAAACGACCTCATCTGGCGAAGAAAAGAATCTTGTTTCATCACGATAACGCACCAGCGCACAAGTCAATCGTTGCGATGGCTAAAATCAACGATCTGAAGTTTGAATTGATGCCGCACCCTCCCTACTCTCCAGACCTAGCCCCGAGTGACTATTATCTGTTTCCTAACCTCAAAAAATGGCTTGGCGGTAAGAGATTTGCGGACAATGAAGAAGTAATCGAAGCTGTAAATGGGTATTTTGAGGAGCTTGACGAATCAGTCTATAGAGATGGCATTACTAGACTAGAACACCGCTATGAGATATGTATCAGCCTTGAAGGAGATTATGTTGAGAAATAAAAAAAAAAAAAAATTCTTTAAAACGATGTTTTTCTTGGTCAGGCCGGAAACTTATCAATCCACCCTCGTAATTAAAATGCCAATAAAAATTAGTTTGCATTTGCCCAGTATTTTTACAGCCCAAGAAAGCGTATACTAATTTTTTTTAATTTTTTGGCCTTTCTAAATGTAAAAAAAGTACAGCAAAAATATTTGTCTTCGAAAATCAAAATGGCGTATCGTCATCGAAACAGCAGCATAGCACGACGCAGCAGTAAATGTGATCCCAAAAAATTCCTCTTTTTCAGTCCTGCAGCTAGCTCTAACGAATACCTTCCAAGAAAATCGTGTTTTTGCTATCGCGAACTCCCAACACGCATAAACAAATTGCCAGCGTATGTGTGTCCCTGTGTGTGTGTGTGTTCATTTTGATTACTGCCTAATTTCGTGCGGCAAATGTAACATGGCGCATACTTAACAGTTTTGTCCCTCTCTCCTCTCCCGCTACAGTTTCCTTTTAACTAAAATGTCTGTGTGTGTGCTGGTGTGTGTGTGTTTTTGTCAATGTGTGTGTATCGCTTTAGCTTGAGTGAATGCCGACACTCTGTACACTCCCTGATGTGCATGTGTGCGTATGCGAATGCGTGTCTGTGTTGATGATGATGACGACTATGTCGACAAGGACGACAAGGACGACGCCGACATTTCAGCAACACTTGTCGCAAAATGACGCATTAAGCAACGTGCGTCGTATATAAAGTCACTGAGCAGCCATTGCAAGGAGCGCTTCCTAATATCCCGAGGAACTTGGGTAGTAACTGACTAACTGATTCAGCTAACGGTTGTTCTAGCCAGATGGGAAAATTTTGGAAATTTTTTTATCTAATGAAGATCAATTAATGTTAGTGAGACACTTGAGAAAATTAGTTAAGTTTGGCCAAGTTTTGTTGACAGAAGTTTTTTATTGGTATCTTGAGGAGTTGGTCACACTGTTTATTGTACGGGGTAATAAGTGTTGACAAGCGGCCAAAAGTGGTCTATAAAAAAAGGGTATCTGGCGTTAAGTTAATTGTAGCCATTGCTGAAATAAATAGGGAGCTTTATTTGGATGGCTTAGGACAAGCAAAATATTAATATTTATTTAGCTTTAGTTCAGAAAAGCTTTAAGAATTTAAATTTTATAAAATTTTGTATTTAAAATAAAATTTTTTTCGCTTTTACTCTGAAGACTACAAAAATTCCTTGCATAAATCATAAAGCCTTTTTTTTTGAAGTGTTATGACCATTACATATAAACATAAGGATTTTGGCTCCCTAAATTCAAATCCGAGATTATAATGCTTTCTTTTTTATTTATAAACTATAAAAATAAATTAATCAAAAAATATGTCTT